>JAHLJS010000171.1:287092-566971 GCA_038502445.1 Eremochloa ophiuroides
AGATAGGTATTCGAACGGTTGTGTGAGTCAGAGATGCTAATCTAATGGCTCTAAAATTGGATCGGTTGTGTGAGACACATATGCTAATCTAATGGCTCTAAAATTGGATCGGCTTGATGGGTTTCATCACAGATGCATACACTGATTATGTCTATCAAGAACTTAATGACGATAGATATGACTTGGAAAGGGTGTGAATGAGTCACGTTGCATAAACCAAAACTAGCTACCTACTGCGTTGCATGTTTCTGTTTTTGCCTCTCTTTTTTCCCGGAAAAACTGTGTCCTGCTCCCGTTCGTACACTCAATCTCAATGTTTGTCTCCACTAAACATTGCGTGGAGCACCCACGCATAAAAAACTTGTGACAATTTGCATTTCATACCTCTCTTGCACAAAAGATCCTATAGTCGATCCTTGTACTGTGCACTCTACCTAGTACCTATACAGATCGAGACACACAAAGTGAGACGTGAGCTCGGTTCGAGCGTTACCTCATCCTACGACGTGACACGACGACGCCTTCAATCAGACGGCTCTGAGACTACCCGCACTCATGTCCTCTAAATCTCTCCTTAAAAGGAATATTTCGTCCTGGTCATCAATATTCTCTCATCTATATCATTTCTCCCAGCACCCATACATCCTTTAATATCATCCCCTATCCATTGTGGGACCACTTTTTTTCTTTATTTCTTGTTTTCTCTCCCCTTTCTTTTTCCCCTCTCTCCTTTATCCATTCGCCGCACACCTCTGCCTCCTCGCTTCACGCCGCGACGCCGCGCCCTCCCTCCCTCCCTCCTCCCCGCGCCGGCGAGCGCGCGCGGAGGCTGCCATGGTGGCGCTCGGCAGCAATGGCTCCCCCTCCCCGCGGAGCTCCTCGACCGGCGACGCTCCCCCTCCCGCGCCCTCCCACCTGCTCAGGCCCCCGGAGCGACGTCGTGGCCGTCCCTGCGCCGCCCCAGCCCTTCTCGCCGCCGGGACGCCCGCCTTCCGCCGGATCGTCGCCTGCGCGAGTGGCGGCGGCGTTGCGGGAGGCCAGGTCGCGACGACCACGGTGCCCCACCACGCGGAGGCCGCCGGCGCGCCGCCCCCTATCTCTCCCTTCACAGCCGCGCTGGCCGTCGAGGCGAGCCCGCCGCTCTTTCCTCGACGACGACCGCGAGCGGGCGGGCCAGGGACGGGGCCAGGTCGGCCCTCGGCCATGGCGCCGCAGGGTGAGGTCGGCCCCGGCCATGGGAGCGCGGGCGCGAGGTCGGCCATGGCGAGGAGCTCGCACCAGCGCTCGGGCATGGAGGATGGAGGCTGCGGGGCAGGCGCGGTGGCGCGGCGCGGGCTCGCCCCCTCCCCGTGCCGAGGCGGCCGCGGTAGGCACACGGCGCAGCTTCACAGCATCCGCAGCGGGCACGACCCCTCCCTGCCCTCCACCGGCGGCCACCCCCTCCCCTTCTTCCTTCCCGCCCTCGACACTCACTTCGTCACTTCTCGGTCCTTGCGTCCCTGCTATCCACGGCGCGGGCGTAGGGCGCTGGCGTTGGGCGCGGAGCTCCGACATCCACAGCGCGGGGCTCCATCGACAGCTCCGCCGCGGGCGCGTGGCCTCCGGCGACCTCCTCTGCTCCCATGTGCCGCCGCCGGAGAAATAGAAATGAAAAAGGAAGTCCGTTCGGATGGATGTGCACATGTGGCGGCGTTCCCATGTCTTGTCACCGACGGGCACGGATTTGTCCCAATACACGGTAGCCAACGGAGAAATGCTTTAGGGGACCGTTCGTTGTCGGCCTGCTGGATCGAGACTTTGGAACTAGCCAATACTACGGGAAGCCTCTGACTCCGGTGGCTCTACTGCTGGAACCGACAACCACGCACTGGGAGTGGAGAGATGGCGAGAGTAGCGTGTACCCTCGTGGCCGGCGTGCCTGGAGACTAGAGGAGTACTGTGCTCTCGGGTGGCGTAGGACCGGTTCCGGGGTATAAAAAGCCGTGGTAGACGGGGTTGGCATATGCAAGCTTAAGTGCTACATATGCAGTGTGGATAGGGATCCCCAGCTGGGTACTTTCTGGATTCGAATCGACGTTGCTCCTCGGTTAATGGAGACTTGATCCACTGACTTACACCGAAAAGTGGTTCGGAACTAGAATGTTTTATTTTGAGAATGATTAAGAAATTGAAAGAATGTGATATATGAGAAGGAATATTGAAACTCTGGCTGTGATTAAAATAATATTGAGATGAAATATTGAGATAGGATAGTAATGCTTTTCTGCAAAACTCTTGAACTCTTGCTCACAGCCTTACCTTAACTCCCCTCAGCCTGCATTCCTGAGTCTCATCTTTCTCTTTAGTCGGGTAAGTCTTGCGGAGTAACCTAGTACTCAGGGTTTGTTAACCCCTATCGCAGGAAGTCAGCAGCCGGAGATCTGTCTTGCTCCCTGCTGCGTGACGCTCGTTCGTGAAGGAAGTGATGATGAGTGATGTTGGACCCTTGGGCAGGGTTCGTATTATTATATGGTATTTGCTACCTTAATGCTACTTTCTATTTAAGTATAGATTGTAATAACTGCACTCGAATTTATATTTGGATCGCTGGTTTGTAATCTAAGTACTATAAAATCCTCCGTACATTTACTCTGATATATTTTATTATGACATGTTGTAACCCTGTAATGGCTTCGTAATGGGATCCTGTCGGAGAATACGGGTGCTTATGTAGCCCGGCAGAGCCTTCTAGATCATCTGGGACACGGGCCCGGCTGTCAGAGGTCATTAGTGACAATGACAGGTGCCTGTGGGCCATATGATTTAGACGGTTCTGTTACACCTCGGCCATGGCGCCGCAGGGTGAGGTCGGCCCCCGGCCATGGGAGCGCGGGTGCGAGGTCGGCCATGGCGAGGAGCTCGTACTAGCGCGCGGGCATGGAGGATGGAAGCGGCGGGGCAGGCGCGGTGGCGCGGCGCGGGCTCGCCCCCTCCCCGTGTCGAGGCGGCCGCGGTAGGCACACGACGCAGCTCCACCGGCATCCGTGGCGGGCACGACCCCCTCCCTGTGCCCTCCACCGGCGGCCGCCCCCTCCCCTTCTTCCTTCCCGCCGCCGACGCTGCGTCACGGCGGAGCTCGGGCATCCACGGCGTGGGCGTAGGGCGCTGGCGTTGGGGCGCAGAGCTCCGGCATCCATGCGCGGGCTCCATCGACAGCTCCGCCGCGGGCGCGTGGCCTCCGGCGACCTCCTCTGCTCCCCTGGCCGTGGGAAGACGGCGCTCCCGGATGCAGGCAAGGAAGGAGCTGTACACCGTCGTGGTGGCCGCCAAGAAACCGCCGGCGCGGGCAGGGCCGCCGCCTCCGGCCGCGGGTGAGCCCTCCACGCGCTGCTGCTGCTCTCTCACTCACCCGGTATCCTCCCTCCTTGCCGTGGTGGGGACTCGTGGGCAAGCGTGGCGGGGGAGACGAGCACGACGGGGCCCATCCGTCCTTTACGGGAGGCCCGGTATCCCTGGGAATTTCCCGGATGCCGCCTGCGACACCGGACAACGTGGCATGATACAGGGCACCGCTGCAGCTCCATCTTCCGGTACGTGCTCCTGCAGGAAGTGGATCCAGGACCCGCTGCGGATGGTCTCATGGGGTTTGCCACGACCCCCGGCCCTGTATACGTACACGTCGTCTCGCTGCCGGCGTCTGCTTGCATGAACATGCATGCATGTTGTTGGCTGGGCTTGGGCCATATCACGCGACGCTGGAAAGTGGAGCCTACCAAAGCCCATGTCACGCGACGCTGGAAAGTGGAGCGGAGTTATCCATTTCCCCTCGTTTTTACGCCGGATTTGGTGGCGTACCGGCCCGCTAAAAGCATGACACGATGCCACGATGGCTTCTTTGCGTACCAATATAGCACTTCTCAAAAAGTTTTATTACCCAGGTGTCTACTCAAAGAAAAAAACTTTTACCCAGGTGTAGGCATTGCTCGCATGGCACACAGCCACACACGCTTAGATATTGTCCATTTTATTTTATTTGTTATTTATGGAATCCAAATCCATGGTAAAATTTTACCATCCGCGTCGACCCTTTTTAAAAATCATGTAATTAATATCTGTCATGAATTATCAATAAAGAAATTTATGCAAAACATTTTTTTATTTTTTCTCACTCAATATATTTTGACTTATTGATTGATAGTTTATAGATTTCCAGCTAGATTTGTGTTGGTTTTAAGAAAATACAGAGGTGGTCATCAAACAAAGGACACGATTATCGCACCTTGCTCGCTGACGCTCCCAGCATCGGCGGCGGCTCGCCGACGCTCCCAGCATCGATGGCCGCTGCCGCCGCCGGACTACTTTGGTTGGCTCCCGGCTGTAAGTTAAATCAGGCACCGAAAAGCCTCCACAACCCTTGCTCAATCTAAACCTCCACATCCACCACCACGGTCGACGGCGCTCTAGCATCCCGCCCACCCATTGTCGGGCCGACATACTACCAAGCATCTAGAGTCAAGGGTAGGCAGAGGGGGAGACAACAAACCCTAACCTGCCTTTCGGTGGAGACAGCAATGGCTGGCGCCGATGTGATGTTGAGCGGCAACGCGAGAGCGCGACCTCTCGTACATTAGAGTTGACGATTGTGAAAACTCTTGTCCACGTCACTCGTATATACAGTGGCGGATCCACATGGGGGGCTGCAACCCCCCTCTCCCCCGTAATATCTTGATTTCAGCACTAATTACTGTAGCAAAAGCTTGATTTTACCATTAAAACTTCATGCAATTTAAAAGCTCCATTATTTTAGCCCCCCCCCCCCCCGCCCTCTATCCTGCCTCCGCCACTGCGTATATATATATTGGGGGGGGGGGCATATGCTTGCGTGAATCATTGCATATCAGTGTGTATTGTTTCACGTGTCGCGCTTAACTTTTGTGCGTAACTAGCAAATGTGCTTGTACCCAATACATTTCGAGACTTGATTCCATACAATGCGAAGTCGTTCTAACTCATATGAGCATGGATCATGGATCGGAACATGGTTGCCATAGATTGTTCTGGCAATAAAGGAAATGGGTTTGAAAAAACTCTTCACTCTTTAATATTTGGTAGAAAGTAGAGACAGAGAGAAAGATTATATTCCATATCATCTATATATTTTGTTATAAAATAAATGACCTTCCCAAATATAATGCATTACATCAGGGGAAATATCAAGGCATTTATATCAAAAAAAGGTAACATGCTAATTTAAATGCGGTATTATTGTTCAGACGTACGTATATGGAATTTAAACGGAAAATCAGTACAAATTATTTGCCGCGACAGTTGCCAAATCGGCAGCCATCTTCACCGCACTCTCCCCTATTTAAAGGTCCCCTCCCTCTCAACATTCCACACCAGCTCCACTCATCAAAACCTCTCAGCACCCTTCACTCATCAGCCATGGTGCTCACCATGGCCACCGGCCAAGAGGACTCGCTCCTCCTGTTCCTCCTTCCCACCACCTCCACACTCCCGCCCCTCGTGGGAGTTTTCATCCTGGCCGCCGTGCTCCTTTGGCTATCCCCAGGCGGTCCTGCGTGGGCGCTGTCCCGCTGCCGCCGCCCACCGTCCGGCCCGACGGGCGTGGTGACCGCGCTCTCAAGCCCTGTGGCGCACCGCACCCTGGCGGCGCTGTCCCACGCCGTAGACGGCGGCAAGGCGCTGATGGCCTTCTCCGTCGGGATCACCCGCCTCGTCGTGTCGAGCCAGCCCGACACGGCGCGTGAGATCCTCGTCAGCCCTGCGTTTGGCGACCGCCCCGTCAAGGACGCAGCGCGCCACCTGCTCTTCCATCGCGCCATGGGCTTCGCCCCGTCCGGGGACGCGCACTCGCTGCCAACCACCTGTTCGGTCCGCGCCGTGTGGCGGCTGCCGCTCACCACCGCGTCTCCATCGGAGAGGCCATGGTCTCCGACGTCGCCGCTGCCATGGCTCGCCTCGGCGAGGTCTCCCTGAAGCGCGTGCTGCATGTCGCGTCTCTCAACCACATCATGGCCACCGTCTTCGGCAAGCGCTACGACATGGACAGCCAAGAGGGCGCCCTTCTGGACGAGATGGTCGCCGAGGACTACGACCTCCTGGGCACGTTCAACTGGGCTGACCACCTGCCATTGATCAAGCTTCTCGACCTCCAGGGCGTGCGCCGCCGGTGCAACAGGTTAGTCCAAAAGGTTGAAGTGTTCGTGGGAAAAATAAACCAGGAGCACAGGGCGAGGCGCGCCAATGGAGCACTCGGCGATGAGTACATAGGTGACTTCGTCGACGTCCTTCTTGACCTCGAGGGAGAGGAGAAGCTGTCCGAATCCGACATGATCGCTGTTCTTTGGATAAGATCGCTAGAGATCGTTAATTTGCTGTGTAAAATGCATGTTCTTTCACGTCTTAAACGTTGCGTTCATGGAAAAATGGCTGCATTGAATTCTCACGCTCGTTTTTAATTGTCTTGTTCAGGAGATGATCTTCAGAGGCGCCGACACCGTGGCGATCCTGATGGAGTGGATCATGGCGAGGATGGCGCTGCACCCGGACATCCAGGCGAAGGCCCAGGCGGTCGTGGCCAACCTCCCCTACATCCGGGCCCGCTCCTCTCCTGGGCGCGCCTCGCCATCCACGACGCGCACGTCGGCGGCCACCTGGTCCCCGCCGGCACCACCGCCATGGTGAACATGTGGTCTGTCGCGCTTGACCCCGCCATCTGGGCGGAGCCGGAGGAGTTCCGCCCCGAGCGCTTCCAGGAGGAGGACATGAGCGTTCTCGGGAGCGACCTCCGCCTGGCCCCGTTCGGCGCCGGCCGCCGCGTCAATGTTAATGTTAGTAAAATTTATACATCAGGTTGTCAGAATCTAATAAATTCAAATAAAAATGCATCCTTCCAAGTGACACTATATCAAATACAGATTAAAATAATTACGAACTAACATAAAAGCCAACAAAAGGGCCATTTACCGCTGCCTAGGCATGGCCTAGTAGAAACGTCGATAGTGTAAATCATTTATTACCAAGAAACATTGCCTCAAACTCTCTTTTCGGGTTGCTTCCAAAATCCAGCGACACAAAGCATTAAGAAATGATATCACAGAAAACCCAGCACTGAAAGCGTGGACAAAGCGTTGACAGGAATTGCCAAATGAATCAACTCTTATGTTCAATGCTTCCCAAAATCCAGCAATAGAAGCCATGGAGAAAGAAGGATCCTAATAAGAAAAAGCTAAAACTAAGGCTAAGAGCTCTCAGAATCAACTCTTGAGACCATAAGAGCGCACTGAAGGAACAACCAAAACAAAGGGTTTGTTTAGTTCCCTATGGAATGCAAAATACAACATGTCAACTCTTTTGGAATAATGAAATGTAAAATGCTAAAATATTCAGGGGTGTGTTTACTTTCATCCAAAGTGCAGAATGACAACATTCATCATGGTGTTTTTGGCCTATTTTTGATCTCCAGGGTGCCAAATCCAAAATGCCAAAAGGCCAACTTTTCGGTACAATTTCACTGTGGTGTTTAGCTCCATTTTGCAAAATGATGGGCCAAAACACCAATTTCTTTTTTTTTTTTGCAAGAATGGGGAACTAAACAGGCCACCACCAAAATGAAATGCAGGCTCGTGTTGTTGCTAAGCCCCAAAGGAAGGAGCTTTTCTCACGCGAAACAAAATACAGACGATGTAGCACCCGATTTTCTAAAGAATACCAAGCGCTAGCTATATGTGTGTCAGGATGTCCACAAGACACATATAGCGACAATTATGAAAAATATCAGAAGGGATGCTTTGTTACATATTGAAACATATTAACATCAAGACTTACATATATATCAGAGCACAATGGAAAATATTCCTAATCTTTATCTTCGGGTCATCATACTCCACAGGGACAGGTTGACTGGGGGAGCATTCCACCTACTACTCATGTAAACTCCACAAGAAACTCCTGACTTGAACCGTCCTCTAGTACCCATCCAAGATTTTTATTGGTGATAAAAACAAGTGTAATGCTCAACAAGTATAACATGAGGGGATGCAAGACTCAAAATGCTAGACTCGATTGAACTGCGATAAGCATTTTTAGTTGATCATATTTTATTTATTAAACCTAAGTCACTAGGTTATGCTTGGATGCCCATGTAATTATAATTAATTATCATCATCATCATCATCATCATCATCATCATCATCATCATCAATATTAATCATCACCTCTGCCATCCATAGAGAACCATCTATCTCAAAAAGGATCCAGGCCACTCGTGTTCGTGAGCACGGCTGATATATCAGTTTGATCAAACTTTGCAGAGTGTATACACTTTCACATTGAGTTATGATTCTCTTTTGCCTGAGGTGATCAGACTTTTGACCCACTTCCAAGATAAGTCGGCAGGGTCTCACTACGAAGCCCTTCACTAATTACCCTAACAAGTTAGTAGCCGCGAGGTTTCACCGTCTAGGCGAACGGAGCCCCCCATCAAGACTGGCACACTTATGACCACAACCCAGCACACATCTTCATAGGCAGGAAGCCATTTTGCAACCTAGTCCTCCCTCTTGCGCTGAAAACTTTTGGTAACCACTAGCAAGCTAAAGAAAACTACCTATATGACTAAGAGGGGGGGACTAGTGTATTTTCAACTGTTCGTTGTCTAGTGCATTTTCAGTGCTTTAGTTGTTCAGCGTTTTACTTTCAGGAGCCGTTCTTTCATTTCTAGTGAACTGAAATATAATCGATAGATCAGGCTATTTTGTTTGAGATTTACCATTGCACAACTTTCTAAAGTTCATTGATGCCGCTAAGAGCCATGCTAGGAGAACAGACATGAAGCATATATATTGTCCATGCACAGACTGCAAAAATATTATTGTGTTCGATGACACAGAGCCAATCCTTTCTCATCTGGTCCGTCGAGGATTTATGCAGGACTATTTGATTTGGACTAAACATGAAGAGGGTAGTTCTGCACCTTATTTAGCTGAAAATCGTGAGAACATCGGCGCCGATGGCCTGGATAAGTTTGTACGAGGGACACATCAGCCTAGTACCCAGAGTGAACATGTAGTGCTAAATGTTACTGATCATGATTTCGTTGGAGGAAATGTAGACGACAGAACTGATCATGTCCTACCAGATGCTGAGAAAGATGCAGAACTCTTAGACGCAATGTTGCGTCGTCATACTGATCCATCAATGTTCTTCGTGAAAGGTATGGAGGCCATGAAGAAGGCAGCAGAAGAGACTTTTTACGATGAGTCAAAGGGTTGTACGAAAGAGTTCACGACCCTGCGGTCCGTGATGAAGTTGTTGATGGTCAAAGCTAGATATGGTCTTTGTGATGCTGGTTTCGATGCGTTCTTGAGTATTCTAGCAGACATGCTTCCAAAGGAGAACAACGTGCCAGCTAATACCTACTACGCAAAGAAGTTAATCAGTCCGCTTACTATGGGTGTCGAAAAGATCCACGCCTGTAGAAATCATGCATCCTTTATCGAGGTGAGGATTATAAAGACTTGGAGAGCTGTCCAAATTGTGGCGCAAGTAGGTACAAGACGAACAAAGACTATCGAGAGGAAGAGAACGTAGCCTCTGTGTCTACAGCAGGTAAGAGGAAAAAGAAAACCCAGCAGAGTTCAAAACCCACAAAGAAAGAAATAGGGGAAGTAGACTACTATGCGCAGAAAAAGATTCCGACTCTGGTGATGTGGTACCTTCCCGTGGCTGATCGATTGAGGTGTTTGTTTGCAAACCCTGGCGATGCCAAGCTTATGGGTTGGCATGCTTCTGAGGAGCACAAGGACAATGGAAAGCTAAGACATCCAGCTGATGGCAAGCAATGGCAAGATTTCAATGCAAATCACCCAGATTTTGCTAATGAGCCAAGAAATATTAGGTTCGCTCTGAGTACGGATGGAATGAATCCATTTGCCGAGAGGAGCAGCAAGCACAGCACATGGCCGGTGATCCTCACCATATACAACCTTTCTACTTGGTTGATGCAGAAGCGAAAATACCTTTTACTAACACTTCTTATTTCTGGACCTACACAACCTGGAGTTGACATGGATGTCTTTTTGGAGCCCTTAATGGAGGACATAAAAAAATTATGGGAAGAAGGTATCAAAGTGTTGGACGAGTACCGCAAACAGACATTCACACTGAAAGCAATTATATTTGTTACCATCAATGACTACCCTGCTCTATTCGTGCTATCAGGGCAGTTCAAGGGGAAGGTTGGTTGTGTAATATGCATAGATGAAACAGCTTGTGTATACCTAGATGAATCAAACAAGCTAGTTTACATGAGGCCCAGACGTTTCTTACCGAAAGGACACAAGTTCCGCTTGCGTAAGATGGATAAGTACTTCGACAATATGGATGAACTACATTCTACTGCTCCATCAGGTAATCTTTTGCTCATTGGTCGGTGATAATGTTGATCATATCCAACCATATAGCTAACTTTTCTACTGCTCAATCAGGTAACAGCAAAGGTCAAAGAGTTTTTGAAATTGTCAAAAACATCAAGTTCGCTTTCGGGAAGAAGACAAAAGAAGGGAAGGCCAGAAAGGATGTCAAGCCAACTTCAGGGGCTACATTTAAGAAGATGTCAGTTTTCTTCAAGTATTTGCCATATTGGAAAGAGTTGGACGTACGACACGCGATCGATGGCATGCACGTTCAGAAGAATGTGTTTGAGAGCATAGTTGGCATCTTGCTAGACATGAAGAGCAAGACGAAGGAAGGACTGAAATCACGTCTAGACATGGTAAACTTAGGCATAAAAAAGGAACTTCACCCTATTTCTCTTGAAAATGGGAAGTACCACCTCCCAGCAGCAAGCTACAACCTCAACAAAGATGAGCAACATGCGATATGTGTGTGCTGGAAGAATTTGAAAGTTCCATCTGGATTCTGCTCCAACTTAAGGAGTATTGTGTCAATGAAAGACCTTACACTCACCAACTACAACTCACATGATTATCATGTCATGTTGACTACCTTCCTCCCTCTTGCCATCAGGGCTATAAAGCCAGTGTTCTTAAAGATGGCAATCACAAGGTTGTGCTACTTCTTCAATAAGATCTCACAGAAGGTAATTGACCGCGATGAGTTGCCTTCTCTACAAGAATTCGTAGTGGAGACATTGTCACAGCTTGAGATGTGTTTTCCCCCATCTTTTTTCGATATAATGGTACACCTCATGGTGCACTTAGTGGGACAAATAGAAGCATTGGGCCCCATGTATTTGCATGAAATGTGGACATATGAGCGTTTCATGTCAATATTGAATGGCTATGTTTCAACTCGTGCTCGTCCTGAGGCATCCATGATAGAGGGGTACTTGACCGAAGAGGCCATAGAGTTCGGAGGTCCTTTCTGCAATAATGTCCTAAAAGACCAGATTGCAATAGGTTTACCTCCTACACGACATGAGGGTAGGCTGCATGGACGCGGGAGGATGGGACGGAAATCATTCATCCCTTCAGATTACAAAATAGTCCTTGAGGCACACCACAACATCTTACAACAGCTATCATTAATTGACCCATTCATCGAGCAACACATTAATGAGCTTCGAAAACATAATCCTGGATGCACTGATGATTGGGTAATGAAAGAACACAAGCAGCGGTTTACCACATGGCTAAGTGAGAAGAACATTCCAAATGGGGAAACAATTGAGGAAAAAACCATCAAGAAGTTGGCATCGGGACCTTCATGCCAGGTCACGACATGGAAAACCTATGACATTAGTGGCTTCACGTTTTGTACCAAATCCAAGGACCAAAAGAGTATGTCACAAAATAGTAGTGTTCGGTGCGAGGCCTTAGATGATGGAACTGGTGAAATCACTACTTACTTTGGCTTCATTGAGGACATATGGGAACTAGATTATGGTACATTCCAGGTCCTCGTGTTTCGATGCCAATGGGTTGAAGACAAACATGTCACAGTGGATAAATATGGGCTCAGAGTTCTTGATCTAAGTAAAGTAGGTGATAAAGATGACCCATGGATTCTTGCTAACCGTGCTGCACAGGTCTTCTATGCTGAACAGGTCCTTTCCAAGAATGAGAAGAAAAGCACCGACAAGCCAAAACATATTGTTTTTTCTGAAAAACAACAAGCCATAAGAGTTGACGATGTAACTGATCTGGAGGATTTTAACTAATTCGACGAAATGAGTGTCTTTAAAGACCATCCAATCAAGATAAAGAATGTTGAGCGAAGCATCCCATCAACTGCATTGCCATGGGTGCGCCACGATGGAGAAGGAATAACAGTAGCAGGATAGCTAGCTAGCTAGGATTATGTGTCTTGTACCATTTATGAGTCTTGTAATCCATTTGAACATAAATATTACCTTCCCTACCATCATGTGTGATAATATGTCAATCGACGCTATCTTATCTTAACCCTACGTAAACCCTATCTTAACCATAGCTAAACACTAGCTTAACCCTAGGTAAACCATAGGTTAACCCTAAGAAGTTTGCAAAACCAATAAAAAAAATACATAAAATAATACATATTATTTATATATAATGCAGATAACCTAATTACAAAACAAACAAAAAAATAACCACTACTTTTGAAGCTACCAAACCCAAAATATGAATAATTAATAATTGGTTAACCCAAAACTAACAATTGCATGATTTAAATATAGCATAACTAGTCCAGAATAACATATAGCAACATATTTATATTATTATGTGCAAAATAGAATAAGATTACTTGTAAAAATAAAAAATCATTTCTGTAGGCGGTTGTCTTAGAGAACCGCCTGGAGAAATCATTTCTGCAGGCGGTTCTCTAAGTCAACCGCCTGCACTAACACGATTTGTGCAGGCGGTTTACTATATCAACCGCCTGCACTAATAGCTTGTGCAGGCGGTTACTTAAGAAAACCGCATGCATAAATGGTTCCCATTTATATTCACTACGCGGGAGCCTGAAATTTTCTAAGTCACGGAGGCGCCTTTCTTCTCTCTGGTACGCCGTCAGGCTGCCGAAATTTTCCGCCGAGCGCGCCGCCGCCGCCGAGGCCTACCGCGCCCGCCGCCGCCGAGGCCTGGTAGGTCGCTCTCTCTCTCTCTCTGCTTCTCTCTCTTACATCCCTCTCCCTCTCGCGCGTGGTGGCGGCACGCGGCTGTGGCGGCGGTGGCGGCACGCGGCTATGGCGGCGGTGGCGGGCCAGCGGTGGTGGCACGCGGCGGTGCGGCGGTGGTGGCGCGCGCGGCGGTGCGGCGGTGGTGGCGCGCGGCGTGGCGGCTGTGGGCCTTAGCAGGCCGGCCGCTGCTATTGGGCCGGTCTGCTATGGCTCGTTTGTGGTTTTATTTTTTTTAAAATTAGTTTTTAGTTTTATTAGTTAGATTAGTTATTAGGTTTAGTTAATTAGTTAGATTAGTTAGGTTTAGTTAATTAGGTTTTTAGTTAGGTTTTTTAGTTAGGTTTTTTTAGTTAGGGTTTTTAGTTAGATTTTTTGAGTTAGGGTTTTTAGTTAGGGGTTTTAGTTAATTATAGTTAGGTTCTTTGAGTTAGGTTATTTAGTTAGGCTTTTAGTTAGGTTTTTAGTTAGGTTTTTTTAGTTAGGGTTTTTAGTTAGGGTACATATACATATACATATTCATATACATATACATATACATGTTATAAATGATTGTTTCTTTTTGCATTATAATTTATTGCCTTTGTATATGCTAGAAACTTCGCCATGAGTTCTCCAACGAACCAAGGACAAGGGTCGCCCCATAATGATGACCAAGGACAAGCACGACCCTCCCACAACGACAAGAGTGGCTCTACTTCGGAAGACGAAGGATACCACACCCCTAGCGATCCGTGCCCTAGCATCGATAGGGTGGCTCGTCGTGAAATGCAGCGTGACCCAAATTACGATCCGGCAAATGACGAGGTAAACGCATCCATGATTTCATGTGTTTACATTACACATGATTAACTTACCATGCATGATTTCATGTGTTTATTATTTTACACCTTACATCTATGATATAAGAGGTGATGTCTCAATTCCGCCAAATTGCTGAAGAAGATACAGTGACACCCGGAGACGCCGCACCAAAACCAACCGAGACGACCACCGAGACTGCTTCAAGGAAAAGAAAGCAGAGTGATTGTAACAACCCTAAAAATCCACACAATCTAAAAATCCCAACCAATTAAAATTTTTCATTTATTTATTGTGAAAACCCATTTTTCTTGAGCAAGCATATAGGTTTCATTATGAAATTGGTAAATAAAGGTGGGTAGTTTGCATTTTAATTCCATTCACATAGAATAATAACTTATGCATCACATTTGGGATTTATTGCAATTTATGTTTGTATTTACTCAATATGTTAAATGGGCAATATATGTATATATACACTAAACTGAAAATAGAAAAGGAGAAAGAGAGTTCGGCCAGCTAGTCAGCCCGAGCCAGCCCGACCTTCCTCTCCTCATCTCACCGCGCGCGGCCCACGTCGCGGCTCGGCAGCGCACGCGCGCGACCGGCACACACGCGCTCGCGCTCGCGCTCGCTGCCAACCCGGCCCCGCCTGTCAGCCGCTCTCCCCCCACTGTTCTTCTTCCTCACGAAGGCGACGCGCCTGCCGGGGGTGTCGCGCGAATGGCGTGACCCCGGTCCCACAGCCGACAGCATGGCAGAGCCCTGGACCCCGCTGTTCCCCTCCTGTCCCCTCCTTTCTTGGCCGCCAAGCGAACCCGCGCCATCAGGAGCCCTAGATCCACTCGAGCCACGGCCCTTCGATCGGCCGAGCGCAATCGAGACCGTTCGCCATTGGAGCTGGCCAAGCTCGCCTATAAATTGGAGCACCCCGAAGCCCTACCCTCATTTCCCCTCGCCGCCACCGCAGCACAGACCGGCACACACCGCACCAAGCCGAGAGAGAGAGCGCAGGAGAAGGGCGGAGCAGAGGAGGAGAAGCTGCCGGAGCGCCGCCGCCGCGGAGCACGCCGGAGCCGGGCACGGAGGAGGAGCCGAGCTGCGGACGAGGAGCGGCACGGCACTGCGATCACTCTGCACGGCTCCGACTCGCCACTGCACCGCCATCCTAGCTTCACCGACACCACGGTGAGCCACCGCACGCCATGTCCGAACCTTGCCCTGCTTTTGCCATGGCGTTCCACCCTCGGGACGCGCAGGCACGAGCCTATACCGGCTCGGGAAGATCACCTGCACCATGCACTCACTCGACCAGCCAAAACCCCCGGATTACAATCTTGCTAGACCGAGAACGCAGCACGACGCGTTCTCGGCGGAGCGCGCTCACCACCGACGCGTTCCGACGCCGAATCACCCGTTCCGAACAATCCGACTAGCACCCGTACAGGTTAGAACGTCGTGGAGCACCGCCACGACCCCCTTGAGCTAGCTACGCGGATCTAAGCGCTAGAGGAAGCCTGAATCGCCTTGGCCGCGTGCGCCGCGACCTTACCGGAGCGCCGCCGCGAGCCGTAGCCAAAAGAAGGTCATGCCGTGGCTAAGTTCGCCACCAGAGTGTTGTATGACTCTCTGGCATCACCAATTTGACAAGACCGCATTCGATTGAACCAATACTTGGTCGTAGCCGCGTTGCCGCCTTCCGCCATCGTCGGCGACACGCCGCCGCCAAAACCGAGCACCTTGGAAAGCTCGGTAGCCAAAATTGGTAGTTGGTATACCATCGCCATAGACCCTGGACGCGTATACATCTCCAAGAAGACCTCCTTAGCCCCGCCGGAACCTCACCGTCGCGACGACATCGCCGCCGACACGTTCCGCCTCGCCTAAATCCGTTCCGAGTACCCCCGGACGCCTCGCGCTGCGAAGAAAGGCCGCCGAGGTTCGCCAAGTCTGCCTCGGCACCGCCGCTAGAAAGCCGAGCCCTGCCTTGCCGAAATATGGTCATCCCCGCCCTGTCATCGTCCGCCGCACCGGAGAGACACCGCCGCCTTGAACAGACGCCCTGGAACCCTGCTAGCACCGAATCTCCGATTCGCCCGAGCCTTCCCAGGAGAGCTCGGGAGAGCAGCACCCTCGGCGCACCAAATCTCCGATTCGCCCGAGCCTCCCCAGGAGAGCTCGGGAGAGTAGCCCTTCGGCGCCCAAATTTCCGATTCGCCCGAGCCTCACCGGGAGAGCTCGGGAGAGCAGCCCCCTCGGCACCCAAATGTCCGATTCGCCCGAGCCTCCGCAGGAGACCTCGGGAGAACGGCACCCTCGGGCACCCAAATTTCCGATTCGCCCGAGCCTCCGCAGGAGACCTCGGGAGAACGGCACCCTCGGGCACCCAAATTTCCGATTCGCCCGAGCCTCCGCAGGAGACCTCGGGAGAACGGCACCCTCGGGCGCACCAAATCTCCGATTCGCCCGAGCCTCCCCGGGAGAGCTCGGGAGAGCGGCACCCTCGGCGCCCCGAATCTCCGATTCGCCCGAGCCCCGCCGAGCTAACCCCGACCACCGCCGAGCTCCGCCGAGCTACCCACGACCACCGCCGAGCTCCGCCGAGCTACCCCCAACCACAGCCGAGCTACCCCCGACCACTGCCGAGCCACGCCGAGCTACGCCAACTCCGGCAACTCTCTGGGAACCAGCATCGAACACCTGGACGACCATCGGGTCTGTGTTCTGTTGAGGCGCCACATGCCGCACTACTGGACCCGCGCGCCACATCCCGAGCTGCCCCTGATTAACCGACCAGTTTTCCCATTTTCAGAAAATAGGATAATCTTCGGAAATTCATAACTTATTCATACGATGACCAAAAATTGCGCACCATATATCAAAATTCTCAGGAAAATGAGATCTACAATCTAAGACTATGTTTGTGTGCATTTGGCTCTTTGTTTTATTGGATTTTTCTAAAATACTCTATAGGAGTCGCTGACGCGACTATTTCGTGTTCGATTTCAGAGCCGGAGGAGGATCTGACTAAGGAAGACGACCACGAGTACTTCCAAGAGCTAGGAGACGACTACGAAGGTGCCACGTCCCACCAAATCCTTAGATCCTATTACGCATTGCAAATGACATTGTTGCTATTGCTTTATGATTATGTATGGATTGGTTGCATGGTAGTATATTTGAATTACCTGCCTTGATAAGACTTTACCCTGCTATCCGCTGTTAGGTTCGCTGCTGCTTATTTTACTGTTACTCTTCCACTACTTACTACTTGCTATATGCTATGTGGTGGAATTGGGACGGTGTATAACTGATTATAACCACTGGGAGAGAGTGCTGCGTGCGTCTTGGGTGCGTGGTAAGGGTTGATGTCGACCAAGTGGGATGTGAGACGAGCCCATGGGGCAAGTCGTGCCGGGGGTGCAACCTGGGCATCCCCAAGCGAGATACCTGTGGCGGGTAAGGTTGATGAGGAGGTTCCGGGTGGGATAGCCTTGGTGGTTTGAAGCCCGTGGACGGAGGTGCTGTGATGGCACGGGGAGAGTATCCCCTAAGTGGAGATGCCTGCTTGGTCAAACCTAGGATGGACTAGTTTCAGGTTCATGGGAATCCTTTTCTACTCACTCGCTTCTGATGGGCGGGAGACGGCTGGACTACTTGGTAGGACGGTGCCACTACTGCTAGGTTGAAAGGTGATAAGGGTGGGCGGAGACGGTCGATGGGTTCCCGTTCCGTCCTAGATGCACAGTACCACTGGATGGGCCCGGTACTGTGTCTCCCAGTCTCAGCATAACGGTGTAGGATCCGGAATATCCCAGGGCTGAGTGGTAGGGTGGCATCGACCTAGGCAAGCAAGCACCCGGAATTCTGCCTAGGTGTTTGCGCAACACCTATGATGGCTAATCTTGTGGGTAGTGAAACCTCTGCAGAGTGTACGGTTGATCGATCGATACATATGCCAACCTGTTGGCTATGGACCTTTCCTGTGAAGCTTCTACTAGTGTAGTGAGTGTTCTCTTCTCCCCCTGGATAACATTTTTCCGGCAGTGTACCCGTTGTGGTAGTGTGCCGCTGAGATAGGCCCGAGAGGGAGTTGGGCCTGTCGAATAAGAGTGAGGTGTGGGTATGTGAGGTGTGGTGATGGGAAAAGGGAAAATGGTGTTAACTGGTGATAAAACTTGACTAATTAAACATTGATTACAGCTGCATAGGAAAACCTCAGCCTTTAGGTCTGCTTGTATAGCCTTGCATCCACTTTCCACAAAGCAAATGCTGCATAGGTGGGCTCCGTGGCCAGTACAAATCGTACTGATAAATTTGCTATCAGGTGACGAGAATGAGTACGACTTCGAGGGAGATGACGACGAGGAATAGGGTCACGTGCTACACTCAAGTTGGCCGTGAAGGATGAATCGCTTCCGCGTCTTCTAAAGCTTCTCTGAATGTTGATTCCGCCAGTGTGGCGATGTAATAAATGTTTATGTAAGACTATTTACCGTTGTATGGATCCTGGTGACAACTGAGATATGGGTAATTTCATGGATTGTTCCAAGCAATCTGTTGAATTACAATTCGAGCCTGTGGATTTCCCTTCGTGGAAATCGAGGTCGTTTCAGTTGGTATCAGAGCCATACTTGACTGTAGGACGAGACCCATAGAAAATGAACGTTAGAATAGGAAGCCAGACTCTCTTTCGGTTATATTACCGACCTTGCATTCACTTTTTATGCAATGGCTTATCTAATACAAGGACCTGCTAATCCGTTTCTTGAAAAATTCGCTGATGACCAGCCTTGGACCACCACTTCGTCCACTGCGCGACGGCACTATTGAGATCCCGATCAACGGAAGGAACCACGACGGATTTGCCATGATACTACGTCAGGTGCTGGAGGAGCTGGGAGCACCGTCTGACCAGATCCAGTACTTCAGCTGAGGGAAACTTGTCGAGGCAGAGGACAGCCGCATACCCGACGCCGTACTCGACCTTATGCACCAGTAGCTTATGGGACCCTGCGTGGCCCTTAGACTAGTGATACCATGAGTTATCCTGTCATTGGCTATCTGCGCATAGCACGATCTTCTTAGCAGCTAGGAACATCCTTTATGTAATAATAACCATGTGATGAGTGACATTTGGATCTTATGCTTCTTATGGATCTCTATGCTTCTTTGGTTGAGTGTAGGATAGCATGAAAAATGTTTTAATTCATTTAAATCGTTGAAAACATCTAACTCCTACTTAAACTACTATAAGATTATTACTGCATTGAGCACGTACCTAATAATTTCAGATGTCGATGAGACGTTCTGCGCGTTTGGAGAACCGCCAGCCCTCCCCTGCGCCTGCGCCAGGACGTGGGCGTGGCCGCAACCGTGGACGCCCAGCTGGCAGACGTGCTGGAGTTAACCTGGAGGAAGAGCTGCGCCGGGCAGAGGATGCACCGCCAGTGATCAATCCGCCACCACAAGGCGAGAACGTGCCTCCGCCACCGCCGCCGCCACCGACGTTGGCGGAAGTGATGGCTCAGCAGACCCAGCTGCTGAATGCCATAGCTGCTGGGATGAACAGGCACCACGGGCCACCCCAGAATGACTTCCAAAGGAAACTGGAGGGTTTCCTGAAGCTGAGGCCACCTACCTTCGACGGGACCGACAGCGATCCTCTCGCTGCCGATGATTGGCTTAAGGAGATGGAGAAGAAGCTGGACCTGACCACTTGCTCCGACGAGGAGTGTGTTGGGATTGCTAGCCACCAGCTGACCGGTGCTGCACGGGCATGGTGGGACAACTACACCAGCGCTCACGAGGACCCAGCCCGCATTGACTGGGATGAGTTCACCGAGGCTTTCCGTGACCACCACATTCCTGAGGGAGTCATGGAGGCCAAGGAGAACGAGTTTCGCAACATCTCCCAGGGAGCTGACCGGATCCACGAGTACACCACCCGCTTCAACTGCTTGCTCCGCTACGCACCTGCGTCTTGCGTGAGTTCCGAGAAGGAAAAGATGTACTACTACAGGAAGGGACTTCAGACCAAGATCAGGTTGGCTCTGTCAGGGAACAAGAGCTACACTCTGCGTGAGCTGATTGACCGCTGTATTGAGATTGAGAAGGATCGCATGGAAGCACGACTGGAATTCGAGGCCCAGAACAAGGGAAAGAAGCGCCGCTCTGAGGGACCCGCTCGCACTGCTCCACCCCAGAGACAGCGAACGGGTGCACCTCCGTCTTTTCGGACTCGCCAGGGACCTTCTTCGGGAACGAGCCGTGGTGGTACCAACAGCAGCAACTATCACCGCCCCGCTCAGACCTACCCTGCGCCGACTCGAGCTGTGCAGAACACACCCGCCCCCGCTACCAACACGCCAAGGACAAGCAATTGGAAGGCTCCTGCGACAGCTACAGCAGGCAGTGCACCCTTCACTTGCTTCGGATGCGGAAAGCCTGGACACCGTGTGGCTGTGTGCCCCGACCTCAACCGCGCACTAGCAGCTGCACAGGGCACACCGAACCGGGGATCTGCTACCCGAGGAAGACTGAACCACATGACCGCTGAGGAAGCTGAAGCTGCACCTGATGCTGTGTACGGTACATTCCTAGTTCAGGGTAACATGGCTACAGTTCTGTTCGATTCGGGAGCTACATGTTCATACATTTCATCTGCATATGCACGTAAGCATAACATACCTGTAACCCCGAGAGCAAACCCCATCCTAACTAGCTCGCCCTTAGGAACCTTCAGAAGCGTTCACATATGTAGGGGAGTGATAATCACAATCGAGGGACTTGACTTTCGAGCTGACCTAACCCTATTACCCTCCAATAGCTTAGATGTCATCTTAGGCATGGACTGGCTAACCAAACACCGGGGAGTGATATCTTGTTCACCTAGATATGTTCAGGTAACCCACCCTTGGGGAACAGCTGTCCGATGTGTACCCCAAACCGAGAGAGTCCAAGCCCTCCTATGTGCCCTGGAGACTAAAGCAGATAAGACAGAGCTGACATTCAGAGATGTGCCAGTAGTCTGTGAATTCAATGACGTATTTCTAGAGGAGTTGCCAGGAATGCCACCAGATAGAGATGTGGAGTTTGTTATAGAGCTGATGCCAGGGACTGCACCGATTGCCAAAAGACCCTACAGAATGTCGGCTGATGAGTTGAAGGAACTCAAGAAGCAGCTGGGAGAATTACTGGAGAAGGGTTTCATTAGGCCAAGTGCTTCGCCCTGGGGATCTCCCGTTTTGTTTGTCAAGAAGAAGGATGGCACGATGAGGATGTGCATTGACTACCGGAATCTGAATGCGGTTACAGTCAAGAATAAGTACCCATTGCCCCGCATCGATGATCTGTTAGATCAATTGAGTAAGGCCAAGTACTTCTCAAAGATCGATCTCCGATCAGGGTATCATCAGATGAAGATCAGGGAAGAAGATATCCCGAAGACTGCATTTGTCACTAGATATGGACAATATGAGTGCACAGTAGTCTCATTTGGACTCACTAATGCTCCGGCATACTTCATGAACATGATGAACAAGGTCTTCATGAATGAGCTAGACAAGTTTGTGGTGGTATTCATTGATGATATATTGGTTTATTCAGCCACAAAAGAGGAACATGAACATCATCTGAGGACCGTATTGGAGAGGTTGTCTCGCAACCAGCTATACGCCAAATTCTCCAAGTGCGAATTCTGGCTTGAGGAAGTTGCTTTCCTTGGACACGTACTGTCAGGAGAAGGAGTCGCAGTAGACCCTGCCAAAATTGAAGCTGTGAAAGAGTGGGAACAACCCTGTAATGTGTCAGAAATCAGAAGCTTTTTGGGACTTGCAGGATACTATCGCAGATTTATTGAGAATTTCTCCAAGATTGCAAGACCCATGACCAACTTGCTGAAGAAAGAGAACAAGTTTATATGGACTCCTGAATGTGAGAAGAGTTTTCAGACCTTGAAGGAGAAACTCACTACTACACCTGTACTAGCCCTGCCCGATATTCACAAGGATTTTGTTGTATATTGTGATGCCTCTCGGCAAGGTTTGGGCTGTGTACTAATGCAAGAAGGAAGAGTGATAGCTTATGCCTCAAGACAGTTGAAGGAGCATGAGCAGCGATACCCGACTCATGACCTAGAACTTGCAGCCGTGGTACATGCACTCAAGATTTGGAGACACTATCTGATAATCAACAAGTGTGACATCTACACTGACCACAAGAGCCTGAAGTACTTCTTCACACAGGAAGATCTGAATATGAGGCAACGCAGATGGCTGGAACTCATCAAGGACTATGATCTTGAGATCCATTATCACCCAGGAAAGGCTAATGTTGTCGCTGATGCACTTAGCCGCAAAAGCTACTGCCATACCCTCATCCCCAACTCTATGCCACCTGAGCTCAGGAGAGAGTTCGACGCATTCCAGCTCGAGGTAGTCTCCTATGGCATGCTAAATGAGCTTCGCGTCGAGTACAATCTCACCTCACGAATCCGTGAAGCACAAAAGAACTGTCCTGAGATAGACTATATCCGTGGTTTGATGAAGCTGGGAAGAGGCCCTGAATACCGAGAAGATGAGCAGGGAACTGTATGGTACAAAGATAGAATCTGTGTACCGACGGATTCAGCGATACGAGAAGAGATTCTGTCAGAAGGGCATGACTCCAAATATTGCATTCACCCAGGGTCAGCCAAGATGTACCATGATCTAAGGAAGCACTTCTGGTGGGAGAATATGAAGACAGACATTGCAGGGCATGTAGCCCGATGTGATACATGCAATAGAATCAAGGCCGAACATCAGAGACCAGCAAGGTTGCTACAACCAGTTGAGATACCAGAATGGAAGTGGGAGTGCATATCCATGGACTTCATAATAGGACTGCCCCGATCCGAGCATGGATACGATTCCATATGGGTAATAGTGGACCGTCTAACCAAAGTTGCACATTTTATACCGGTCAAAAGGAAGTATAGAGTTGAAAAGCTAGCAGATCTATACGTATCAAACATTTTGAAGTTACATGGGGCGCCTCTGAGTATTATATCTGACCGAGGCTCACAGTTCGTATCACAGTTCTGGAAATCCTTGCACAAGTCCATCGGAACCAAGCTCGACTATAGCACCGCATACCACCCGCAAACGGATGGGCAAACAGAAAGAGTGAACCAGATTCTCGAGGACATGTTACGTGCTTGCGTATTGAGGTACAAGGAAGGATGGGAGAGCTGTCTACCCCACGCCGAGTTCTCATACAACAACAGCTATCAAACAAGCCTCAAGATGTCACCGTTTGAAGCATTGTATGGGAGACCCTGTAGGACCCCACTAATGTGGTCAGAACCAGGTGAGAGGACATTCTTCGGTCCTGCTAAGATTGTGGAAGCAGAAGAAGGTGTTGCCCAAGTAAGAGAGAATTTGAGGATTGCACAGAGTAGGCAAAAGAGCTATGCAGATAGAAGACGTAGAGAGCTTGAGTTCGAGGTTGGGGATTATGTCTACCTCAAGGTATCTCCACTTCATGGCACTGTCAGATTCCACATAAAAGGGAAATTGGCACCAAGATATGTTGGGCCATACAAGATCTGTAAAAGGGTTGGAAAGCTTGCTTACAAGCTGGAACTACCGGAGGAATTATCTGGAGTACACCCCGTGTTCCATGTCTCGCAATTAAGGAAGTGTTTGAAGCTTCCCGAGGAGCAAGTTCCTACAGATGCATTAGATCTGCAAGACACACTTGAATACAAGGAACATCCGATCAAGATCTTGGCACGGGATACCAAAGAGACGCGAAACAAAACCATTCCGATGTGCAAGGTACAGTGGAGCAATCACACTGAAAGGGAAGCTACGTGGGAGAAAGAATCGGACTTGCGGATTATGTTTCCTTACCTCTTCGATGGGTACGTTAACTCTGAATCTCGAGGTCGAGATCCTAATGAGGGGGGAGGACTGTAACAACCCTAAAAATCCACACAATCTAAAAATCCCAACCAATTAAAATTTTTCATTTATTTATTGTGAAAACCCATTTTTCTTGAGCAAGCATATAGGTTTCATTATGAAATTGGTAAATAAAGGTGGGTAGTTTGCATTTTAATTCCATTCACATAGAATAATAACTTATGCATCACATTTGGGATTTATTGCAATTTATGTTTGTATTTACTCAATATGTTAAATGGGCAATATATGTATATATACACTAAACTGAAAATAGAAAAGGAGAAAGAGAGTTCGGCCAGCTAGTCAGCCCGAGCCAGCCCGACCTTCCTCTCCTCATCTCACCGCGCGCGGCCCACGTCGCGGCTCGGCAGCGCACGCGCGCGACCGGCACACACGCGCTCGCGCTCGCGCTCGCTGCCAACCCGGCCCCGCCTGTCAGCCGCTCTCCCCCCACTGTTCTTCTTCCTCACGAAGGCGACGCGCCTGCCGGGGGTGTCGCGCGAATGGCGTGACCCCGGTCCCACAGCCGACAGCATGGCAGAGCCCTGGACCCCGCTGTTCCCCTCCTGTCCCCTCCTTTCTTGGCCGCCAAGCGAACCCGCGCCATCAGGAGCCCTAGATCCACTCGAGCCACGGCCCTTCGATCGGCCGAGCGCAATCGAGACCGTTCGCCATTGGAGCTGGCCAAGCTCGCCTATAAATTGGAGCACCCCGAAGCCCTACCCTCATTTCCCCTCGCCGCCACCGCAGCACAGACCGGCACACACCGCACCAAGCCGAGAGAGAGAGCGCAGGAGAAGGGCGGAGCAGAGGAGGAGAAGCTGCCGGAGCGCCGCCGCCGCGGAGCACGCCGGAGCCGGGCACGGAGGAGGAGCCGAGCTGCGGACGAGGAGCGGCACGGCACTGCGATCACTCTGCACGGCTCCGACTCGCCACTGCACCGCCATCCTAGCTTCACCGACACCACGGTGAGCCACCGCACGCCATGTCCGAACCTTGCCCTGCTTTTGCCATGGCGTTCCACCCTCGGGACGCGCAGGCACGAGCCTATACCGGCTCGGGAAGATCACCTGCACCATGCACTCACTCGACCAGCCAAAACCCCCGGATTACAATCTTGCTAGACCGAGAACGCAGCACGACGCGTTCTCGGCGGAGCGCGCTCACCACCGACGCGTTCCGACGCCGAATCACCCGTTCCGAACAATCCGACTAGCACCCGTACAGGTTAGAACGTCGTGGAGCACCGCCACGACCCCCTTGAGCTAGCTACGCGGATCTAAGCGCTAGAGGAAGCCTGAATCGCCTTGGCCGCGTGCGCCGCGACCTTACCGGAGCGCCGCCGCGAGCCGTAGCCAAAAGAAGGTCATGCCGTGGCTAAGTTCGCCACCAGAGTGTTGTATGACTCTCTGGCATCACCAATTTGACAAGACCGCATTCGATTGAACCAATACTTGGTCGTAGCCGCGTTGCCGCCTTCCGCCATCGTCGGCGACACGCCGCCGCCAAAACCGAGCACCTTGGAAAGCTCGGTAGCCAAAATTGGTAGTTGGTATACCATCGCCATAGACCCTGGACGCGTATACATCTCCAAGAAGACCTCCTTAGCCCCGCCGGAACCTCACCGTCGCGACGACATCGCCGCCGACACGTTCCGCCTCGCCTAAATCCGTTCCGAGTACCCCCGGACGCCTCGCGCTGCGAAGAAAGGCCGCCGAGGTTCGCCAAGTCTGCCTCGGCACCGCCGCTAGAAAGCCGAGCCCTGCCTTGCCGAAATATGGTCATCCCCGCCCTGTCATCGTCCGCCGCACCGGAGAGACACCGCCGCCTTGAACAGACGCCCTGGAACCCTGCTAGCACCGAATCTCCGATTCGCCCGAGCCTTCCCAGGAGAGCTCGGGAGAGCAGCACCCTCGGCGCACCAAATCTCCGATTCGCCCGAGCCTCCCCAGGAGAGCTCGGGAGAGCAGCCCTTCGGCGCCCAAATTTCCGATTCGCCCGAGCCTCACCGGGAGAGCTCGGGAGAGCAGCCCCCTCGGCACCCAAATGTCCGATTCGCCCGAGCCTCCGCAGGAGACCTCGGGAGAACGGCACCCTCGGGCACCCAAATTTCCGATTCGCCCGAGCCTCCGCAGGAGACCTCGGGAGAACGGCACCCTCGGGCACCCAAATTTCCGATTCGCCCGAGCCTCCGCAGGAGACCTCGGGAGAACGGCACCCTCGGGCGCACCAAATCTCCGATTCGCCCGAGCCTCCCCGGGAGAGCTCGGGAGAGCGGCACCCTCGGCGCCCCGAATCTCCGATTCGCCCGAGCCCCGCCGAGCTACCCCCGACCACCGCCGAGCTCCGCCGAGCTACCCACGACCACCGCCGAGCTCCGCCGAGCTACCCCCAACCACAGCCGAGCTACCCCCGACCACTGCCGAGCCACGCCGAGCTACGCCAACTCCGGCAACTCTCTGGGAACCAGCATCGAACACCTGGACGACCATCGGGTCTGTGTTCTGTTGAGGCGCCACATGCCGCACTACTGGACCCGCGCGCCACATCCCGAGCTGCCCCTGATTAACCGACCAGTTTTCCCATTTTCAGAAAATAGGATAATCTTCGGAAATTCATAACTTATTCATACGATGACCAAAAATTGCGCACCATATATCAAAATTCTCAGGAAAATGAGATCTACAATCTAAGACTATGTTTGTGTGCATTTGGCTCTTTGTTTTATTGGATTTTTCTGAAATACTCTATAGGAGTCGCTGACGCGACTATTTCGTGTTCGATTTCAGAGCCGGAGGAGGATCTGACTAAGGAAGACGACCACGAGTACTTCCAAGAGCTAGGAGACGACTACGAAGGTGCCACGTCCCACCAAATCCTTAGATCCTATTACGCATTGCAAATGACATTGTTGCTATTGCTTTATGATTATGTATGGATTGGTTGCATGGTAGTATATTTGAATTACCTGCCTTGATAAGACTTTACCCTGCTATCCGCTGTTAGGTTCGCTGCTGCTTATTTTACTGTTACTCTTCCACTACTTACTACTTGCTATATGCTATGTGGTGGAATTGGGACGGTGTATAACTGATTATAACCACTGGGAGAGAGTGCTGCGTGCGTCTTGGGTGCGTGGTAAGGGTTGATGTCGACCAAGTGGGATGTGAGACGAGCCCATGGGGCAAGTCGTGCCGGGGGTGCAACCTGGGCATCCCCAAGCGAGATACCTGTGGCGGGTAAGGTTGATGAGGAGGTTCCGGGTGGGATAGCCTTGGTGGTTTGAAGCCCGTGGACGGAGGTGCTGTGATGGCACGGGGAGAGTATCCCCTAAGTGGAGATGCCTGCTTGGTCAAACCTAGGATGGACTAGTTTCAGGTTCATGGGAATCCTTTTCTACTCACTCGCTTCTGATGGGCGGGAGACGGCTGGACTACTTGGTAGGACGGTGCCACTACTGCTAGGTTGAAAGGTGATAAGGGTGGGCGGAGACGGTCGATGGGTTCCCGTTCCGTCCTAGATGCACAGTACCACTGGATGGGCCCGGTACTGTGTCTCCCAGTCTCAGCATAACGGTGTAGGATCCGGAATATCCCAGGGCTGAGTGGTAGGGTGGCATCGACCTAGGCAAGCAAGCACCCGGAATTCTGCCTAGGTGTTTGCGCAACACCTATGATGGCTAATCTTGTGGGTAGTGAAACCTCTGCAGAGTGTACGGTTGATCGATCGATACATATGCCAACCTGTTGGCTATGGACCTTTCCTGTGAAGCTTCTACTAGTGTAGTGAGTGTTCTCTTCTCCCCCTGGATAACATTTTTCCGGCAGTGTACCCGTTGTGGTAGTGTGCCGCTGAGATAGGCCCGAGAGGGAGTTGGGCCTGTCGAATGAGAGTGAGGTGTGGGTATGTGAGGTGTGGTGATGGGAAAAGGGAAAATGGTGTTAACTGGTGATAAAACTTGACTAATTAAACATTGATTACAGCTGCATAGGAAAACCTCAGCCTTTAGGTCTGCTTGTATAGCCTTGCATCCACTTTCCACAAAGCAAATGCTGCATAGGTGGGCTCCGTGGCCAGTACAAATCGTACTGATAAATTTGCTGTCAGGTGACGAGAATGAGTACGACTTCGAGGGAGATGACGACGAGGAATAGGGTCACGTGCTACACTCAAGTTGGCCGTGAAGGATGAATCGCTTCCGCGTCTTCTAAAGCTTCTCTGAATGTTGATTCCGCCAGTGTGGCGATGTAATAAATGTTTATGTAAGACTATTTACCGTTGTATGGATCCTGGTGACAACTGAGATATGGGTAATTTCATGGATTGTTCCAAGCAATCTGTTGAATTACAATTCGAGCCTGTGGATTTCCCTTCGTGGAAATCGAGGTCGTTTCAGTGATCGAGCAAGAGGTGACAGGAGAGCGAACAAGTGGCCGGACAAAACATATCGGGTTACAGAAGTCAATGCCAAAGGACAACCTGTAGCTCCTCAACCAGTGCCAGCTAAGTTTCAGAACGCAGTTGGTTTCTTAGTTAGAGATATGCTAGACTGCACAATATCTAATTGCAAGGATGTGCCAGCTGATACAAAGACGGCCATGTGGAATAAACTTTGCACGAGGTTTCTTTTTCCTCAGGGTTCAGAAAACCTCGTTAGGGCATATGCCATGAAACAGATTGCGATCTCGTTCCGAGGCTGGAGGTATGAGCTCAATGTAAAATACCTGAAGCTCGGGTTGGACCCGACAACGAAGTACAAGATCACGGCAGGTCAGTGGGCTGTTTTTCAAGAGCAGAAGAATCGGCCGGAATTCCTAGCTATGAGCCAAGCCGCTTCAGAACAAGCAAAGAAGAACGTGTACCAGCACCACCTTGGCTCAGGTGGATATGACCGTCAGCTAGAGAAATAGAGAAGAGAAGAGGCTGAAAGGAAGGCGGCAGGGTTGCCTGTGCTGTCTAAGCAAATTGGCGAAAGGAGCGCGAATTGGCTTCGTGCTCGAAAACCTAGAGAAATAACAGATACAGGCGCGTCCTTTCATAATCCATTGGTGGAAGAAGCTGCAAAGAACATCTATGTGGTGGCAGCTAAGGAAAAGGAAGGATCATTCAGGCCACAAAGGGAGAAGGACGTCCTGACTGTTGCTCTGGGTAACCCCGAGCATCCTGGACGTGTACGAGGGATCTCATCCAAAAAGGGATGGAAAGAAGGATTTGGTCAGGAGTGGGAGGACATGTACAAGAAACGTGATAGATACAAGGAAGAGATGAAGAGTTATTTTGAGCAAGAGGTCAAGAAGGACTTCAAAGAGATGATGTCTGCAATGCTAGCTAACCCTGATCCTGACTTGGTGCAGCAATTGGTGAGCGTGGTGTCCAATCAACAGATGACGACCACTCATGCTCTGTCCCCGATGCAGATTGTACCAGCAACTGATCAACAGTTAGCGAGTCCACCGATTAAAAGCAGTGTCGCGTCTACGGCCAACAAGGTTCGCTATCCAGTTGATGACATCACAGGGCCAACACCTTGTTCCCTAGTCATAAGATACGGTTTCAATAATAATCGTACAAGGAAAGTGGCCAGTGGCTTTGCTATCCCAGGACGCAGGTACCATAACAGCGACATTCCAGATGACTACTGCAAGGTAGAAGTCTCGACGGTCGTCCAAGGATATGAGGACGACATGCTAGACATCACAGGCCCAGAGGATATTGAGAAACTCGGTCAGGCTGTCAAAAATTTCATCCTGTGGCCTCGACGAGACGTCCAGTTGACTCAGGAGCAGCCACTAACTCAGGAGTCTACACATGCCGAGTCATCACAACCTGACCCATCATCACCTCGTCATCCTGACCCACCATCACCTCGTCTTCCTGACCCACCATCACCTAAGCAACAAACCCCGCCACCACCGCGGCCTCACTCTTCCCCACCAGCCAAAAAATCCGAACAGTTGCTTACGACCCCGCCAGCTCCGTCGCCGCCTAAGAAGAGAAAATTCCCGATACCCAAATTGGTTTCCCCACATGAGCCGAAGAAGAATTTTGCTGGCACGGCTCTGTTTATGAAAGGAATTGAAAAGTCTCGCACGACACGTGTCGTTGACTTGGCTGAGCACGAGAAGGCAGCAAAAGAGGAAGTCATACAGATCAGAAAGCCAACGAAGAAGGATTATGAAGATGTCCCAAAAGAATATGTGTTTACTAAGCCTCTTCTCAGTTGGAAGCGACTAACAAGCATCCCAGCTGGTATAAAAAAGATGCACGACTGGTACATGAGAGCTTCTCACGCTGGCCTCGACTCGATAACTGTAAGTATACCATATGGGGCTTTTCTTTGTACCCAGGGTATGGCCTATCTCAACTTTGAGGACATCTGGTTGATGATGAACCTCAAAAGACTTGACGTACAGACCGTCACATTGTTTGCATTGTAAGTATATGCTTGTGTGTCGTTATCATGAATTTGTTGTGTTGTGTGAACAAGTTTGATGAGGATCTCTGACATTCAAAAAAATGATCCTCCTGCAGAATGCAATATGATGAGCAGGAGAATCGTGGGGAAAGAGACGAAAGCAAGTTGATTGGGTATCTTTCTCCAATGAAACTATGCGAGGAGCGACATACATTAAAGATCGGGACGGAACATGATAAACTAAAGGGCTTGAGTGAGGAAGAAGCTTCCTTGAAAATAGTGGAGATGCGTAAGGACCTTGAAACCAAATATACCATTTATATTGGGAACGCGCTGAAGCAGTGGAGGAACAGACAAGTCATAATGGCCCCGTACCACTTTGGGTAAGTATAATATATACTGTGTGTGAGCTTAATTGTGTATATTACAACATCATTAATATGGATTCACAAATTTGATTCGTGCAGTGACCACTGGATCTGCTTTTATATTTATCCAAGGGATGGACGGGTGGTGGTCTTTGACTCCGCAAACTACTTGCCCTCAAAATATGCAACTGTCCTGGTTCTCATAGAGCGGTAAGCCAAGTTTTCGTTTATGCATGCATATATATACTTTTGTCGATGTGTGATCAGCTTAAGAGATTAATTAATTTGATGATGATGAATTCGAGTTGTTATATATAGGGCTTGGCGGTGGTCCAAACTAGAAAAGGGAAAGGAAAGAAAAAGTCGTTGGAGAATATTCCTCCAATGAATATAATTTATGATTACCCGGTATGTATACCTTATTATATATGCTATATACATGACACATATATGACAATATATGAAGTTGGTAACTTAATTATTTGTCTTTTATATATAGTGCCATAAGCAACCATCTGGATCGGTCCACTGTGGATATTACGTGTGCGAGTTCATGAGAGTCAACGGGCGATACGTCAACAACCCTGTGGTAATTAATGCACAAACAATAATATGTCATTAAAATTCAAATTAATGTGTAATAATCAAGTTAAAAAATTTGATGTTTATACAGGGACAGGGATGTAAGATAGAAATGGCAAATAACATGTCAGAACAAACTTTGCTGGGCATCGTCGAGGACATGTGCAATTTCATGTTGAAAAATCATATCATTCGACGGCAACTATCACGATCTTACCGGCGCCTTAGCACAGCCCAAGTATAGAGCGCTAACAGATATTGACAGCCTAAATCTTCAGCGTGAAGATTACTAGCTAGGGCACGAACAATATAAAAACACTGATCGATGCATGTGTTTTTGTATATATATATATATATCTCGATATCGCATGTGATGTAATAACTTAGAAGTATATATTAAATATATTTGTACATATAATTAATTAATTAATTGCATGTTTGTATATATATGTATTGATAATGACTGTATAATAGGACCTAATATATTCAATATTATATCGTATTATAATATTAAAAAACAGTGCACAACCTGTTTTGAAAAAAGACGGGAAAACTAAATACAGGCGGTTAGTTATGTGAACCGCCTGTAGAAATACCTTTTCTACATGCGGTTCACACAGTAGAAATCTGGGAGAAACGCCTGTAGAAATACGTTCTCAATCGCCAGCACAGAGCTTTTGTGTACTAGTGATAAGTGCTAGTACAGCCTGCCAGCAGCCCGAGTTGCACTGGTCAGATTAATGGGAATCTCTTGGTAAATTTAATTAGTACGGAGTATATGCATACAAGATGTTAGCAGCATGCATGCTTCAAGCATCAGGTCGTCCAGAATGTAATTAGGTTTTCTACGGAGACGGAGTACATTATTACAACCAGAATGCTGCGTGAGAAAACTGGAATGTATTCTTGGACACTGCATATGATCTCGTTTTGCGGCGAATCTTAGTTTGCAGCTCTCCCTTGTGATCATACTTGAGGCCAAACAATGTGACGTGGAGCACGGCGTTGAGATGATTACCACGAGGCATGACGTTCTCGATGAGGCAAAACCTGCTGTCACCCATGTAGGTAAGGGTGGTATTCAGGCGCTGCCGTTTTGGGTATTCCTCCTTGCCGAAGAGCTTCTCCTTGAGCTTGCTGCACACGGGCGGCGCCATGGCGGTGGCGCTGCGAGAGGCGACTGGGCAGCAGCAAACGTATCCATCTTCTTTGTGGTGAAGCCCAACCCACGCGTCCAACTCGGCGTCGAAGTAGGCTTGGCCTCGAAACGGCAGCACCCAGTCGCCGAGCTCCGTCCACACGCCGTTGCCGGTGTCGAAGGCGTGCGTATCGTGGCGCGTCGTCGAGATAAAAATGGTTCGTCCGTCGGGGTGCAACGCGTAGGCGGCGATGTCAAACCCGTTGAACCGCGGGGGCGGCGCACAGCTCCAGGACCACTCCATGCGCGGATCCCATAGCCCGAGGCCGCACTTGGTGGTCGGCGCCCACGACAAGGCATGGAAGGAGGGGGACTCATTGAGCTCCAAACAAACCGACGTCAAGGCGTACAACCTTTCGCCGACCGCCATTGACGCACCAAAGTCGTAGAGCCGGTCCCGGTCGGCCGGAACGCGCGGGCCGGCTGAGAGGGCGCCTGTCGCCGCGTCGTAGACGAACAGCTTTGGTGCGTGCTCGTCGTAGCGGCAGCGCGGGTTGGTGGCCACGAAGATGTTCGTGCCCATGGCGGCGAAGGCCATGCAGCAACTGGCAACCGGCGACGCTAGCCGGAGGGCAGCAGGCTCCGGGAGCTTGTGCAGCAGCTCCCGGCGGGAGTCAGTTGCTGCGGCGGCGGCGGCTTCATGGTCGTCGCCATCCATGATTTCGTCGGCGTCCATCTTATGGATACTGTACCCGCCCTCCCAGTCATCCAGCGCCAGGTACAGGTGCTGCTTCCGCCGCGGCCTGCTGCTACTCGTAATAATCGGGTGATCATGGTTCAACTTCTGCCGCTTAGACGTTGAGGACGAGGACGACGATGTATATGGCGCCATTGCGCCCGGTTCCGAAGTCCCCAACGAAGGAAGGGGCTTTCTGTCTGATCTAGGATGTGTTCTGCGGATATGCGGGGCTGGCCGGCTGCTGGGTTTTGGTTTTATAGATGGAGCCACGTTTGAAGTGCAGAATCGAAGTCGTAATCGGCGAAAGGAAAATCGATTCCGATGAAAGCAAGTCGGCAACGGCAACTCAACACCAAGATTGCTTCTGTGCAGCCGCGATTGGATTCGAATCTGAACCAACACGGAATCGTCAAGTCAGCAGTTTTTCCTTCTTTAGATAACGGTCAGCAGTTTTTTTTTCTAGATTTATTTAAGGAATTTTATTTTTCAGACTAATCTTTTTGAGAGTTTTGCTCCGGTGGAACGCACAGTGCCGCGCGCGTAGGCGAATCGCGGCGTCTAACATGAATGAGGACACGGCGGAGGCGAGGGCGGCCGGCGGCGGAGTGTGGGAAGGGGCCGGCGGCGGAGGCGAGGGCGTTGGCTTATGTGCTTACTGCTCCATGCTAAGGGATATTAAATCTAGGAGTATGTTGTTTCATGATGAAATTTTCAAGCATGAAGTTAGACATTTCAACAATGAGGCTCATGCTATTGCTAAATGTGTATGTAATATGATGTCAGGGAGATATGTTTGGCTCCTTAAGCAGCCAAAGATATTGCATATACCTCTTAAGCAGCCAAAGATATTGCATATACCTCAAAACATTATGACTTCTAATATATAGTATGCCTACCTTCCTCTAAAAAATGATAGCTATATGACATATGTGACGCCTCTGAAGAAATCGACGACTCAAGATAGGTATTCGAACGGTTGTGTGAGTCAGAGATGCTAATCTAATGGCTCTAAAATTGGATCGGTTGTGTGAGACACATATGCTAATCTAATGGCTCTAAAATTGGATCGGCTTGATGGGTTCATCACAGATGCATACACTGATTATGTCTATCAAGAACTTAATGACGATAGATATGACTTGGAAAGGGTGAATGAGTCACGTTGCATAAACCAAAACTAGCTACCTACTGCGTTGCATGTTTCTGTTTTTGCCTCTCTTTTTTCCGGAAAAACTGTGTCCTGCTCCCGTTCGTACACTCAATCTCAATGTTTGTCTCCACTAAACATTGCGTGGAGCACCACGCATAAAAAACTTGTGACAATTTGCATTTCATACCTCTCTTGCACAAAAGATCCTATAGTCGATCCTTGTACTGTGCACTCTACCTAGTACCTATACAGATCGAGACACGCAAAGTGAGACGTGAGCTCGGTTCGAGCGTTACCTCATCCTACGACGTGACACGACGACGCCTTCAATCAGACGGCTCTGAGACTACCCGCACTCATGTTCCTCTAAATCTCTCCTTTAAAAGGAATATTTCGTCCTGGTCATCAATATTCTCTCATCTATATCAATTTCTCCAGCACCCATACATCCTTTAATATCATCCCCTATCCATTGTGGGACCCACTTTTTTTCTTTATTTCTTGTTTTCTCTCCCCTTTTCTTTTTCCCCTCTCTCCTTTATCCATTCGTCCGCACCACCTCTGCCTCCTCGCTTCACGCCGCCGATGCCGCGCCTCCCTCCCTCCCTCCCTCCCCGCGCCGGCGAGCGCGCGCGGAGGCTGCCGTGGTGGCGCTCGGCAGCAATGGCTCCCCCTCCCCGCGGAGCTCCTCGACCGGCGCCGCTCCCCCTCCCCGCGCCCTCCACCGGCGCAGCCCCGGAGCGACGTCGTGGCCGTCCCTGCGCCGCCCCAGCCCTTCTCGCCGCCGGGACGCCCGCCTTCCGCCGGATCGTCGCCTGCGCGAGTGGCGGCGGCGTTGCGGGAGGCCAGGTCGCGACGACCACGGTGCCCCACCACGCGGAGGCCGCCGGCGCGCCGCCCCCTATCTCTCCCTTCACAGCCGCGCTGGCCGTCGAGGCGAGCCCGCCGCTCTTTCCTCGACGACGACCGCGAGCGGGCGGGCCAGGGACGGGGCCAGGTCGGCCCTCGGCCATGGCGCCGCAGGGTGAGGTCGGCCCCCGGCCATGGGAGCGCGGGCGCGAGGTCGGCCATGGCGAGGAGCTCGCACCAGCGCTCGGGCATGGAGGATGGAGGCTGCGGGGCAGGCGCGGTGGCGCGGCGCGGGCTCGCCCCCTCCCCGTGCCGAGGCGGCCGCGGTAGGCACACGGCGCAGCTTCACAGCATCCGCAGCGGGCACGACCCCTCCCTGCGCCCTCCACCGGCGGCCACCCCCTCCCCTTCTTCCTTCCCGCCGCCGACACTGCGTCACCGCGGAGCTCGGACATCCACGGCGCGGGCGTAGGGCGCTGGCGTTGGGCGCGGAGCTCCGACATCCACAGCGCGGGCTCCATCGACAGCTCCGCCGCGGGCGCGTGGCCTCCGGCGACCTCCTCTGCTCCCATGTGCCGCCGCCGGAGAAATAGAAATGAAAAAGGAAGTCCGTTCGGATGGATGTGCACATGTGGCGGCGTTCCCATGTCTTGTCACCGACGGGCACGGATTTGTCCCAATACACGGTAGCCAACGGAGAAATGCTTTAGGGACCGTTCGTTGTCGGCCTGCTGGATCGAGACTTTGGAACTAGCCACATACTACGGGAAGCCTCTGACTCCGGTGGCTCTACTGCTGGAACCGACAACCACGCACTGGGAGTGGAGAGATGGCGAGAGTAGCGTGTACCCTCGTGGCCGGCGTGCCTGGAGACTAGAGGAGTACTGTGCTCTCGGGTGGCGTAGGACCGGTTCCGGGGTATAAAAAGCCGTGGTAGACGGGGTTGGCATATGCAAGCTTAAGTGCTACATATGCAGTGTGGATAGGGATCCCCAGCTGGGTACTTTCTGGATTCGAATCGACGTTGCTCCTCGGTTAATGGAGACTTGATCCACTGACTTACACCGAAAAGTGGTTCGGAACTAGAATGTTTTATTTTGAGAATGATTAAGAAATTGAAAGAATGTGATATATGAGAAGGAATATTGAAACTCTGGCTGTGATTAAAATAATATTGAGATGAAATATTGAGATAGGATAGTAATGCTTTTCTGCAAAACTCTTGAACTCTTGCTCACAGCCTTACCTTAACTCCCCTCAGCCTGCATTCCCGAGTCTCATCTTTCTCTTTAGTCGGGTAAGTCTTGCGGAGTAACCTAGTACTCAGGGTTTGTTAACCCCTATCGCAGGAAGTCAGCAGCCGGAGATCTGTCTTGCTCCCTGCTGCGTGACGCTCGTTCGTGAAGGAAGTGATGATGAGTGATGTTGGACCCTTGGGCAGGGTTCGTATTATTATATGGTATTTGCTACCTTAATGCTACTTCTATTTAAGTATAGATTGTAATAACTGCACTCGAATTTATATTTGGATCGCTGGTTTGTAATCTAAGTACTATAAAATCCTCCGTACATTTACTCTGATATATTTTATTATGACATGTTGTAACCCTGTAATGGCTTCGTAATGGGATCCTGTCGGAGAATACGGGTGCTTATGTAGCCCGGCAGAGCCTTCTAGATCATCTGTGACACGGGCCCGGCTGTCAGAGGTCATTAGTGACAATGACAGGTGCCTGTGGGCCATATGATTTAGGCGGTTCTGTTACACCTCGGCCATGGCGCCGCAGGGTGAGGTCGGCCCCCGGCCATGGGAGCGCGGGTGCGAGGTCGGCCATGGCGAGGAGCTCGTACCAGCGCGCGGGCATGGAGGATGGAAGCGGCGGGGCAGGCGCGGTGGCGCGGCGCGGGCTCGCCCCCTCCCCGTGTCGAGGCGGCCGCGGTAGGCACACGACGCAGCTCCACCGGCATCCGTGGCGGGCACGACCCCCTCCCTGTGCCCTCCACCGGCGGCCGCCCCCTCCCCTTCTTCCTTCCCGCCGCCGACGCTGCGTCACGGCGGAGCTCGGGCATCCACGGCGTGGGCGTAGGGCGCTGGCGTTGGGCGCAGAGCTCCGGCATCCATGGCGCGGGCTCCATCGACAGCTCCGCCGCGGGCGCGTGGCCTCCGGCGACCTCCTCTGCTCCCCTGGCCGTGGGAAGACGGCGCTCCCGGATGCAGGCAAGGAAGGAGCTGTACACCGTCGTGGTGGCCGCCAAGAACCGCCGGCGCGGGCAGGGCCGCCGCCTCCGGCCGCGGGTGAGCCCTCCACGCGCTGCTGCTGCTCTCTCACTCACCGGTATCCTCCCTCCTTGCCGTGGTGGGGACTCGTGGGCAAGCGTGGCGGGGGAGACGAGCACGACGGGGCCCATCCGTCCTTTACGGGAGGCCCGGTATCCCTGGGAATTTCCCGGATGCCGCCTGCGACACCGGACAACGTGGCATGATACAGGGCACCGCTGCAGCTCCATCTTCCGGTACGTGCTCCTGCAGGAAGTGGATCTAGGACCCGCTGCGGATGGTCTCATGGGGTTTTGCCACGACCCCCGGCCCTGTATACGTACACGTCGTCTCGCTGCCGGCGTCTGCTTGCATGAACATGCATGCATGTTGTTGGCTGGGCTTGGGCCATATCACGCGACGCTGGAAAGTGGAGCCTACCAAAGCCCATGTCACGCGACGCTGGAAAGTGGAGCGGAGTTATCCATTTCCCCTCGTTTTTACGCCGGATTTGGTGGCGTACCGGCCCGCTAAAAGCATGACACGATGCCACGATGGCTTCTTTGCGTACCAATATAGCACTTCTCAAAAAGTTTTATTACCCAGGTGTCTACTCAAAGAAAAAAACTTTTACCCAGGTGTAGGCATTGCTCGCATGGCACACAGCCACACACGCTTAGATATTGTCCATTTTATTTTATTTGTTATTTATGGAATCCAAATCCATGGTAAAATTTTACCATCCGCGTCGACCCTTTTTAAAAATCATGTATTTAATATCTGTCATGAATTATCAATAAAGAAATTTATGCAAAACATTTTTTTTATTTTTTCTCACTCAATATATTTTGACTTATTGATTGATAGTTTATAGATTTCCAGCTAGATTTGTGTTGGTTTTAAGAAAATACAGAGGTGGTCATCAAAGAAAGGACACGATTATCGCACCTTGCTCGCTGACGCTCCCAGCATCGGCGGCGGCTCGCCGACGCTCCCAGCATCGATGGCCGCTGCTGCCGCCGGACTACTTTGGTTGGCTCCCGGCTGTAAGTTAAATCAGGCACCGAAAAGCCTCCACAACCCTTGCTCAATCTAAACCTCCACATCCACCACCACGGTCGACGGCGCTCTAGCATCCCGCCCACCCATTGTCGGGCCGACATACTACCAAGCATCTAGAGTCAAGGGTAGGCAGAGGGGGAGACAACAAACCCTAACCTGCCTTTCGGTGGAGACAGCAATGGCTGGCGCCCGATGTGATGTTGAGCGGCAACGCGAGAGCGCGACCTCTCGTACATTAGAGTTGACGATTGTGAAAACTCTTGTCCACGTCACTCGTATATACAGTGGCGGATCCACATGGGGGGCTGCAACCCCCCTCTCCCCCGTAATATCTTGATTTCAGCACTAATTACTGTAGCAAAAGCTTGATTTTACCATTAAAACTTCATGCAATTTAAAAGCTCCATTATTTTAGCCCCCCCCCCCCCCCGCCCTCTATCCTGCCTCCGCCACTGCGTATATATATATTGGGGGGGGGGGCATATGCTTGCGTGAATCATTGCATATCAGTGTGTATTGTTTCACGTGTCGCGCTTAACTTTTGTGCGTAACTAGCAAATGTGCTTGTACCCAATACATTTCGAGACTTGATTCCATACAATGCGAAGTCGTTCTAACTCATATGAGCATGGATCATGGATCGGAACATGGTTGCCATAGATTGTTCTGGCAATAAAGGAAATGGGTTTGAAAAAACTCTTCACTCTTTAATATTTGGTAGAAAGTAGAGACAGAGAGAAAGATTATATTCCATATCATCTATATATTTTGTTATAAAATAAATGACCTTCCCAAATATAATGCATTACATCAGGGGAAATATCAAGGCATTTATATCAAAAAAAGGTAACATGCTAATTTAAATGCGGTATTATTGTTCAGACGTACGTATATGGAATTTAAACGGAAAATCAGTACAAATTATTTGCCGCGACAGTTGCCAAATCGGCAGCCATCTTCACCGCACTCTCCCCTATTTAAAGGTCCCCTCCCTCTCAACATTCCACACCAGCTCCACTCATCAAAACCTCTCAGCACCCTTCACTCATCAGCCATGGTGCTCACCATGGCCACCGGCCAAGAGGACTCGCTCCTCCTGTTCCTCCTTCCCACCACCTCCACACTCCCGCCCCTCGTGGGAGTTTTCATCCTGGCCGCCGTGCTCCTTTGGCTATCCCCAGGCGGTCCTGCGTGGGCGCTGTCCCGCTGCCGCCGCCCACCGTCCGGCCCGACGGGCGTGGTGACCGCGCTCTCAAGCCCTGTGGCGCACCGCACCCTGGCGGCGCTGTCCCACGCCGTAGACGGCGGCAAGGCGCTGATGGCCTTCTCCGTCGGGATCACCCGCCTCGTCGTGTCGAGCCAGCCCGACACGGCGCGTGAGATCCTCGTCAGCCCTGCGTTTGGCGACCGCCCCGTCAAGGACGCAGCGCGCCACCTGCTCTTCCATCGCGCCATGGGCTTCGCCCCGTCCGGGGACGCGCACTCGCTGCCAACCACCTGTTCGGTCCGCGCCGTGTGGCGGCTGCCGCTCACCACCGCGTCTCCATCGGAGAGGCCATGGTCTCCGACGTCGCCGCTGCCATGGCTCGCCTCGGCGAGGTCTCCCTGAAGCGCGTGCTGCATGTCGCGTCTCTCAACCACATCATGGCCACCGTCTTCGGCAAGCGCTACGACATGGACAGCCAAGAGGGCGCCCTTCTGGACGAGATGGTCGCCGAGGACTACGACCTCCTGGGCACGTTCAACTGGGCTGACCACCTGCCATTGATCAAGCTTCTCGACCTCCAGGGCGTGCGCCGCCGGTGCAACAGGTTAGTCCAAAAGGTTGAAGTGTTCGTGGGAAAAATAATCCAGGAGCACAGGGCGAGGCGCGCCAATGGAGCACTCGGCGATGAGTACATAGGTGACTTCGTCGACGTCCTTCTTGACCTCGAGGGAGAGGAGAAGCTGTCCGAATCCGACATGATCGCTGTTCTTTGGATAAGATCGCTAGAGATCGTTAATTTGCTGTGTAAAATGCATGTTCTTTCACGTCTTAAACGTTGCGTTCATGGAAAAATGGCTGCATTGAATTCTCACGCTCGTTTTTAATTGTCTTGTTCAGGAGATGATCTTCAGAGGCGCCGACACCGTGGCGATCCTGATGGAGTGGATCATGGCGAGGATGGCGCTGCACCCGGACATCCAGGCGAAGGCCCAGGCGGTCGTGGCCAACCTCCCCTACATCCTGTGCATCGTGAAGGAGACGCTGCGCGTGCACCCTCCGGGCCCGCTCCTCTCCTGGGCGCGCCTCGCCATCCACGACGCGCACGTCGGCGGCCACCTGGTCCCCGCCGGCACCACCGCCATGGTGAACATGTGGTCTGTCGCGCTTGACCCCGCCATCTGGGCGGAGCCGGAGGAGTTCCGCCCCGAGCGCTTCCAGGAGGAGGACATGAGCGTTCTCGGGAGCGACCTCCGCCTGGCCCCGTTCGGCGCCGGCCGCCGCGTCAATGTTAATGTTAGTAAAATTTATACATCAGGTTGTCAGAATCTAATAAATTCAAATAAAAATGCATCCTTCCAAGTGACACTATATCAAATACAGATTAAAATAATTACGAACTAACATAAAAGCCAACAAAAGGGCCATTTACCGCTGCCTAGGCATGGCCTAGTAGAAACGTCGATAGTGTAAATCATTTATTACCAAGAAACATTGCCTCAAACTCTCTTTTCGGGTTGCTTCCAAAATCCAGCGACACAAAGCATTAAGAAATGATATCACAGAAAACCCAGCACTGAAAGCGTGGACAAAGCGTTGACAGGAATTGCCAAATGAATCAACTCTTATGTTCAATGCTTCCCAAAATCCAGCAATAGAAGCCATGGAGAAAGAAGGATCCTAATAAGAAAAAGCTAAAACTAAGGCTAAGAGCTCTTAGAATCAACTCTTGAGACCATAAGAGCGCACTGAAGGAACAACCAAAACAAAGGGTTTGTTTAGTTCCCTATGGAATGCAAAATACAACATGTCAACTCTTTTGGAATAATGAAATGTAAAATGCTAAAATATTCAGGGGTGTGTTTACTTTCATCCAAAGTGCAGAATGACAACATTCATCATGGTGTTTTTGGCCTATTTTTGATCTCCAGGGTGCCAAATCCAAAATGCCAAAAGGCCAACTTTTCGGTACAATTTCACTGTGGTGTTTAGCTCCATTTTGCAAAATGATGGGCCAAAACACCAATTTCTTTTTTTTTTTGCAAGAATGGGGAACTAAACAGGCCACCACCAAAATGAAATGCAGGCTCGTGTTGTTGCTAAGCCCCAAAGGAAGGAGCTTTTCTCACGCGAAACAAAATACAGACGATGTAGCACCCGATTTTCTAAAGAATACCAAGCGCTAGCTATATGTGTGTCAGGATGTCCACAAGACACATATAGCGACAATTATGAAAAATATCAGAAGGGATGCTTTGTTACATATTGAAACATATTAACATCAAGACTTACATATATATCAGAGCACAATGGAAAATATTCCTAATCTTTATCTTCGGGTCATCATACTCCACAGGGACAGGTTGACTGGGGGAGCATTCCACCTACTACTCATGTAAACTCTACAAGAAACTCCTGACTTGAACCGTCCTCTAGTACCCATCCAAGATTTTTATTGGTGATAAAAACAAGTGTAATGCTCAACAAGTATAACATGAGGGGATGCAAGACTCAAAATGCTAGACTCGATTGAACTGCGATAAGCATTTTTAGTTGATCATATTTTATTTATTAAACCTAAGTCACTAGGTTATGCTTGGATGCCCATGTAATTATAATTAATTATCATCATCATCATCATCATCATCATCATCATCAATATTAATCATCACCTCTGCCATCCATAGAGAACCATCTATCTCAAAAAGGATCCAGGCCACTCGTGTTCGTGAGCACGGCTGATATATCAGTTTGATCAAACTTTGCAGAGTGTATACACTTTCACATTGAGTTATGATTCTCTTTTGCCTGAGGTGATCAGACTTTTGACCCACTTCCAAGATAAGTCGGCAGGGTCTCACTACGAAGCCCTTCACTAATTACCCTAACAAGTTAGTAGCCGCGAGGTTTCACCGTCTAGGCGAACGGAGCCCCCCATCAAGACTGGCACACTTATGACCACAACCCAGCACACATCTTCATAGGCAGGAAGCCATTTTGCAACCTAGTCCTCCCTCTTGCGCTGAAAACTTTTGGTAACCACTAGCAAGCTAAAGAAAACTACCTATATGACTAAGAGGGGGGGACTAGTGTATTTTCAACTGTTCGTTGTCTAGTGCATTTTCAGTGCTTTAGTTGTTCAGCGTTTTACTTTCAGGAGCCGTTCTTTCATTTCTAGTGAACTGAAATATAATCGATAGATCAGGCTATTTTGTTTGAGATTTACCATTGCACAACTTTCTAAAGTTCATATATTAATCTATTTTAAATTTAGGGCCCCTTTGGAAGCTAGGGTAGGTAAATGATAGGAATAGGAAAACTGGAGGAATTGAGGTGGATCGTCTTTCCAATCCCATGGTAACAGTAAATACAGGAATGGCCCTTTGGCAAGCTCAGAAAAATATAGGAAAATTCTCTCTCCACTCCTAGTCTCCTACCGGACAAAACACCGCACAAATGGAGCCCACACCTTCGTCTCTCCCATGGCGCCCCCCTCTCCTCACTCGTCTCCCCCACGACGCTGCCCTTTCCTCTCCCCTACCTCACCCTCACCCTCAACCACACGGCGCTCAGTCCTCCCTCTCCCCCTCTTTCTCTCCCCCCTCGTCCACGGCCACGGGCAGATCCAGGTGTCCGCGTCGACCCAACCCTCGGCCATGGTGACCTCGGGCGGATCCAGCGCCCGCGGCTATGGCGACCCTGGCCTCGTGCAGATCCAAGCGGCCGCGGCCACGACGGTGACCGGATCCGACCTCCCCGCGAGAAGGTACGAGGCGGGGCGACGGCCGGAGCAGCGGCGGAGCCTACACGGATGGCAATGCCTGGCGGCCGAAGGGAAGGTCTGTTGGCGGCCGGGGCGGACTGCGGCGCCCCACCTCTGTCGGATCCGGCCGCCCGGGGCCGCAAGCGGCGCACTCGGTCGACGCTCTCCGACCGGCGAGTCTGTAGCGGCGGCGGCTGGCGTGCTGCAGGTCGACGTCGTCGACGACCTCCACCGCGGGCACCTGACCGCGACGCGAGGGGCTGTGTGGTTCTCCTGCGCCGGCCTGGAAGTGGAGGCCACGCCCGTGAAGAAGCGGCAACGTCCATCCGCTCTGCTTCAGCACAGCGGCGTGTCCCGTAGGAAATTTTCCAAGAAGTCCGACCTCATGCTTTGTTTCCTCCAGAATGTAGGCATAAGATTCTATTCCGGTGGAATGCTTCCTTCGTTTTTGGTAGAACAAAAGAGCAGGAAATGATCCTATCTTATGAAATTCCTATCCTGTGATTTTCCTTTGATTCACCCGTGAACCAAAGGGGGCCTTACGGTGTGAGGCCATGGGAGATGAAAATAGATCAAGGCCTCTTTCATTTTGAGGGAATGAAAATTGACTTGATAGATTAGGCTATTTGGCTTGAAATTTAATATTAAAAAATTTCAAAATTCACATATTATCTCAAATTCATAGGGTGGAAAATGAAAACAGATTCTATAAATCATCATGCTATGTTTCTACTTTGCAACTTATGAGTATCTCCAACAATTTGCTATTTTTTATTTCTCAAATCACGCTATTTGTCAACTCACAAAATAATATGTGGTAGAAAAAAAGATCACACAATTTTAGTCCTCAAACCCAAAGTATTTCCCACCAAAAGATAAAAGGAAAATAACCAAAAGATAAAAGGAAAATACTTTTACGACGAGGACTCTATACTTTCCATAATTAACTGATTCTAGAATTAAAATTTTTCTCCCCAGCAAATTTGCAACACAACCCAAAGAGCCAAATAAAATTGTGTTTCTGCACTCCACGAAGCACCACCGCAGCCACGGCGCTACCCGCACGCTCGCCGTAGCCGTGTCATGGCTGCGTTGCCGCCTCCCCAGCAGCATGAGCACGCGCGTGCGGCCATCCATGCCAGGCTGTCGCTTCCGCCCCACCAGCCCGCGTCCCTCCTCGTGGGTGCGCATCTGCTCGCGTACAGGAGCGCCGCCTCGACGCGCCCTGGTCCTCTCAGGTCGCCGACTAGTCCACCGCCGCCGCCGAGCCCTCTGTGGCCAGGAATCGGCCCTGCCATGGCCCTAGAGAGCGTCGATGATACTATCGTCTCGTGCGCAGGGGGGAGAAGCAGCGGCGCGAGAAAGGCCGCGGATGCGCGCGGGTCGCGTGCGCGCATATTAGCGCGCTGAATGTTTACTCAGAGCAACGCTGAATCTTCACTGACCAACTCTAACACTTTTGCATACGGGCTTTGCATTCTTGTTTTTTAAAAAGTCTATAGAACTCCTAGCCAACAGTTTTAAAAATTAGCTTTATATTTTTGTTAACTTGTTAAAAATCATGTGATGGATTGACATGTATGCAAGCTCACGATCGGCTTGACATTCCGTCTCGCGCAGACGCGCACTACTCATGCGCACGCTCTTCCCTCCGCGCCGCCAACGGCTATATTGTGAAGTTGGAAAAAGGATACCGATATGTCTCACGCGTAGGCCGCCAACGGCTGGGCCAGGCTAGGCCGTGGATGTGACTGGCGAGGCAGGCAGGCAAATGGATGGACTTTTCATTTTTCTGTCAATCATGTTGCTTGAATATGGGAGTTACTTCCATTATTTCTAATTAATAAAATGAATTGTCATTTCTCCACTATGGAAGGTGGCGAGAGGCTCACGGCTCCTGGCCTCCACGTGAGGCTCCTTGCCTTCTCAAGGTGACGTGAGGCTCCTCGAGGCTCCTGGCCTCTCAGTTTTTTGTTTGCTTTCCAATCCCCTTGGCCTTTCTTTCACGTAGTATATATCCTATGCTCCTTCGCTAGTCATCTTATTGGTTCTTATTTCTCTTGCTACCGAGACAACTACGAAAACAAGAACACACATCAGCTGCAAGATGGTTTTCCCCGTCTCATAACTCTGCGCGCACATAGAAGCGAGAGGGTAGGTGCCTCCGAAACCCTTACCATCTAGGAACCCTGCTCGGAGTGCATGGCAATTAGGTTTTTGGAAACGACTACGTGACTGCTCAATCTCTTCCTTTTCCTGGTGACCGTTCGTGTGATCGATCATTGACGTCTTCTTCCTGGAGGCGCGTACGGCACTGCGAACATCATCCAGCACTGACTGTGTTCCACTACTTCAAGGAACGCATCAATTCGCATGCCATGACTGGAGGTGCTGGTGCGAGTGGAGCCTCCTATGCCTTCGACATGGGACCCTCGATGGGGATCACCAGGGTTCCCTACCGAGTACGTTATAGAAGTGGGCCCATACGATGGTCCCACAACCTAACAAACCAGATATGGACCAAGCTACGTGCGTTCCACCAACTCCTAGACTGATTGTATAAGGAAAAATGTTTGAAACTTATTTTAGGACTCTATATTTGTATTCGACTAGGACTCAAACCCCTCGGCAGCACCTGAACTATAAAGGATGCTGATGACACCCCTTGTAGAAGAAGTATACAGTATACATGGCTGAATCATCAGAAGTCAATTAACTCCACCGGAGATCCCGGATTTGAGATCCTCTGACGAATCACAAGCCAACATCTTATGAAAAGTCTGACAGCAACGAAAATGGAGAACAAATTAAAGGCAGGCCAGAACAAAGAAGAAACCTTGGCCGCAGAAATAGAACTAAACAAAGGAAACAAGCCTGGGATCAAGTATAAAGCCGAACTCGTTAAATACAACAAGAAAAGGGCTGAGCAATAAGCGGTAAAAAACACAGACGGAGCTAGGATTGAAGTATTAACCAAAGAACTGGTTAAGCTATGCCAAAGAATCTTTTTTATATAGTATAACACACGTTTAAACTTGTCGTGACATTATTTTATTGCTGTTGTAGCACACGGACATTATTTTATTGCATGTCTAGTAGCTATATACACTATATATACACTAGTACACAAAAGCTCTACACCGATGCCACTGTTTTATTTATACAGGCGGTTCCTGTTACCCGACGCCAGCAGAAAAAAAACGGTGGGGCCAGAGATAAGAACCGCCAGTGCAAATCAGTTTGCATAGGCGGTTCACTTAAGGAAATCGCTAGTAGAAATGTCCTATTTCTAGTTGCTGTTCAGTTAAGTGAACCGCCAGTAAAAATCAATTTCTACAGGCGGTTCACTTAACTGAACAGCCAGTAGAAATAGGACATTTCTACTGGCGGTTTCCTTAAGTGAACCGCCTGTAGAAATGGTTTTCTACATGCGGTTCACTTAAGGAACCGCCAGTACAAAGCCTGCTATAAATGCCCCTTCTTCCTCCCCGAGCCGAACACTAACTCGCAGCCAACTTGCATAGTTGGTGATTTTGGTGATCCAGACTTTTCCAAATACAAGGGGAGAGGTTTTGATCTTCATTTCTTTGAAGGAGATTGCTAAAAAAAAGTTAGTTTACTTACTTCTAACCTCGTTTTAACCATTCTTTGCTCCATTTAGCTAAATTTTGGATCTAACGTTTCACCATGAGCAAGAGAGAGGAATAGCTAGGTTATTGTCTTTTTTTTTCAAATGATGTTGCTCAACACGGTTTGATGAAGTTTGCTCTCTCTCCCTATCATGATTGCTTCTTAGTTTAAATAGTTTCTCCCCTCTCTCAACATGGTTAGTTCACCTCCATTAATATAAGCATTTAAGTCATATTTGTATGACTTTGCATGTGTAATAACATGATTTAATGGAAGATTATAATAGTGAATACACATTCTTCCTCCCCGATCTAAGCAGAACTCGCAGCCAACTTTCATTGGAGGCGATTTGGAGGTCTACATGCATTTCACCCTCTACAAGGGGAGATGTTTTCATCTTCATTTTTTGGAAGGAGATTTCTAAAAAAAGGTTAGTTTATACCTCTCACATCTTTTTGAACCATTCTTGCTCTATTTAGCCATTTTTTGGATATCGGGTTCCACCATTATTGTCTCTCTTTTCATTTAATTTGTTATTTATAGGTAATGATGGAGAGGCCATATTGGATGTATAAGTTACCAAGAGTCGATCCATCATACCCACCTGAGCTCAACAGGTTCATTGATGCCGCTAAGAGCCATGCTAGGAGAACAGACATGAAGCATATATATTGTCCATGCACAGACTGCAAAAATATTATTGTGTTCGATGACACAGAGCCAATCCTTTCTCATCTGGTCCGTCGAGGATTTATGCAGGACTATTTGATTTGGACTAAACATGAAGAGGGTAGTTCTGCACCTTATTTAGCTGAAAATCGTGAGAACATCGGCGCCGATGGCCTGGATAAGTTTGTACGAGGGACACATCAGCCTAGTACCCAGAGTGAACATGTAGTGCTAAATGTTACTGATCATGATTTCGTTGGAGGAAATGTAGACGACAGAACTGATCATGTCCTACCAGATGCTGAGAAAGATGCAGAACTCTTAGACGCAATGTTGCGTCGTCATACTGATCCATCAATGTTCTTCGTGAAAGGTATGGAGGCCATGAAGAAGGCAGCAGAAGAGACTTTTTACGATGAGTCGAAGGGTTGTACGAAAGAGTTCACGACCCTGCGGTCCGTGATGAAGTTGTTGATGGTCAAAGCTAGATATGGTCTTTGTGATGCTGGTTTCGATGCGTTCTTGAGTATTCTAGCAGACATGCTTCCAAAGGAGAACAACGTGCCAGCTAATACCTACTACGCAAAGAAGCTAATCAGTCCGCTTACTATGGGTGTCGAAAAGATCCACGCCTGTAGAAATCATGCATCCTTTATCGAGGTGAGGATTATAAAGACTTGGAGAGCTGTCCAAATTGTGGCGCAAGTAGGTACAAGACGAACAAAGACTATCGAGAGGAAGAGAACGTAGCCTCTGTGTCTACAGCAGGTAAGAGGAAAAAGAAAACCCAGCAGAGTTCAAAACCCACAAAGAAAGAAATAGGGGAAGTCGACTACTATGCGCAGAAAAAGATTTCGACTCTGGTGATGTGGTACCTTCCCGTGGCTGATCGATTGAGGTGTTTGTTTGCAAACCCTGGCGATGCCAAGCTTATGGGTTGGCATGCTTCTGAGGAGCACAAGGACAATGGAAAGCTAAGACATCCAGCTGATGGCAAGCAATGGCAAGATTTCAATGCAAATCACCCAGATTTTGCTAATGAGCCAAGAAATATTAGGTTCGCTCTGAGTACGGATGGAATGAATCCATTTGCCGAGAGGAGCAGCAAGCACAGCACATGGCCGGTGATCCTCACCATATACAACCTTCCTACTTGGTTGATGCAGAAGCGAAAATACCTTTTACTAACACTTCTTATTTCTGGACCTACACAACCTGGAGTTGACATGGATGTCTTTTTGGAGCCCTTAATGGAGGACATGAAAAAATTATGGGAAGAAGGTATCAAAGTGTTGGACGAGTACCGCAAACAGACATTCACACTGAAAGCAATTATATTTGTTACCATCAATGACTACCCTGCTCTATTCGTGCTATCAGGGCAGTTCAAGGGGAAGGTTGGTTGTGTAATATGCATAGATGAAACAGCTTGTGTATACCTAGATGAATCAAACAAGCTAGTTTACATGAGGCCCAGACGTTTCTTACCGAAAGGACACAAGTTCCGCTTGCGTAAGATGGATAAGTACTTCGACAATATGGATGAACTACATTCTACTGCTCCATCAGGTAATCTTTTGCTCATTGGTCGGTGATAATGTTGATCATATCCAACCATATAGCTAACTTTTCTACTGCTCAATCAGGTAACAGCAAAGGTCAAAGAGTTTTTGAAATTGTCAAAAACATCAAGTTCGCTTTCGGGAAGAAGACAAAAGAAGGGAAGGCCAGAAAGGATGTCAAGCCAACTTCAGGGGCTACATTTAAGAAGATGTCAGTTTTCTTCAAGTATTTGCCATATTGGAAAGAGTTGGGACGTACGACACGCGATCGATGGCATGCACGTTCAGAAGAATGTGTTTGAGAGCATAGTTGGCATCTTGCTAGACATGAAGAGCAAGACGAAGGAAGGACTGAAATCACGTCTAGACATGGTAAACTTAGGCATAAAAAAGGAACTTCACCCTATTTCTCTTGAAAATGGGAAGTACCACCTCCCAGCAGCAAGCTACAACCTCAACAAAGATGAGCAACATGCGATATGTGTGTGCTGGAAGAATTTGAAAGTTCCATCTGGATTCTGCTCCAACTTAAGGAGTATTGTGTCAATGAAAGACCTTACACTCACCAACTACAACTCACATGATTATCATGTCATGTTGACTACCTTCCTCCCTCTTGCCATCAGGGCTATAAAGCCAGTGTTCTTAAAGATGGCAATCACAAGGTTGTGCTACTTCTTCAATAAGATCTCACAGAAGGTAATTGACCGCGATGAGTTGCCTTCTCTACAAGAATTCGTAGTGGAGACATTGTCACAGCTTGAGATGTGTTTTCCCCCATCTTTTTTCGATATAATGGTACACCTCATGGTGCACTTAGTGGGACAAATAGAAGCATTGGGCCCCATGTATTTGCATGAAATGTGGACATATGAGCGTTTCATGTCAATATTGAATGGCTATGTTTCAACTCGTGCTCGTCCTGAGGCATCCATGATAGAGGGGTACTTGACCGAAGAGGCCATAGAGTTCGGAGGTCCTTTCTGCAATAATGTCCTAAAAGACCAGATTGCAATAGGTTTACCTCCTACACGACATGAGGGTAGGCTGCATGGACGCGGGAGGATAGGACGGAAATCATTCATCCCTTCAGATTACAAAATAGTCCTTGAGGCACACCACAACATCTTACAACAGCTATCATTAATTGACCCATTCATCGAGCAACACATTAATGAGCTTCGAAAACATAATCCTGGATGCACTGATGATTGGGTAATGAAAGAACACAAGCAGCGGTTTACCACATGGCTAAGTGAGAAGAACATTCCAAATGGGGAAACAATTGAGGAAAAAACCATCAAGAAGTTGGCATCGGGACCATCATGCCAGGTCACGACATGGAAAACCTATGACATTAGTGGCTTCACGTTTTGTACCAAATCCAAGGACCAAAAGAGTATGTCACAAAATAGTAGTGTTCGGTGCGAGGCCTTAGATGATGGAACTGGTGAAATCACTACTTACTTTGGCTTCATTGAGGACATATGGGAACTAGATTATGGTACATTCCAGGTCCTCGTGTTTCGATGCCAATGGGTTGAAGACAAACATGTCACAGTGGATAAATATGGGCTCAGAGTTCTTGATCTAAGTAAAGTAGGTGATAAAGATGACCCATGGATTCTTGCTAACCGTGCTGCACAGGTCTTCTATGCTGAACAGGTCCTTTCCAAGAATGAGAAGAAAAGCACCGACAAGCCAAAACATATTGTTTTTTCTGAAAAACAACAAGCCATAAGAGTTGACGATGTAACTGATCTGGAGGATTTTAACTAATTCGACGAAATGAGTGTCTTTAAAGACCATCCAATCAAGATAAAGAATGTTGAGCGAAGCATCCCATCAACTGTATTGCCATGGGTGCGCCACGATGGAGAAGGAAGAACAGTAGCAGGATAGCTAGCTAGCTAGGATTATGTGTCTTGTACCATTTATGAGTCTTGTAATCCATTTGAACATAAATATTACCTTCCCTACCATCATGTGTGATAATATGTCAATCGACGCTATCTTATCTTAACCCTACGTAAACCCTATCTTAACCATAGCTAAACACTAGCTTAACCCTAGGTAAACCATAGGTTAACCCTAAGAAGTTTGCAAAACCAATAAAAAAAATACATAAAATAATACATATTATTTATATATAATGCAGATAACCTAATTACAAAACAAACAAAAAAATAACCACTTTTTTGAAGCTACCAAACCCAAAATATGAATAATTAATAATTGGTTAACCCAAAACTAACCATTGCATGATTTAAATATAGCATAACTAGTCCAGAATAACATATAGCAACATATTTATATTATTATGTGCAAAATAGAATAAGATTACTTGTAAAAATAAAAAATCATTTCTGTAGGCGGTTGTCTTAGATAACCGCCTGGAGAAATCATTTCTGCAGGCGGTTCTCTAAGTCAACCGCCTGCACTAACACGATTTGTGCAGGCGGTTTACTATATCAACCGCCTGCACTAATAGCTTGTGCAGGCGGTTACTTAAGAAAACCGCATGCATAAATGGTTCCCATTTATATTCACTACGCGGGAGCCTGAAATTTTCTAAGTCACGGAGGCGCCTTTCTTCTCTCTGGTACGCCGTCAGGCTGCCGAAATTTTCCGCCGAGCGCGCCGCCGCCGCCGAGGCCTACCGCGCCCGCCGCCGCCGAGGCCTAGTAGGTCGCTCTCTCTCTCTCTCTCTGCTTCTTCTCTCTCTTACATCCCTCTCCCTCTCGCGCGTGGTGGCGGCACGCGGCTATGGCGGCGGTGGCGGGCCAGCGGTGGTGGCACGCGGCGGTGCGGCGGTGGTGGCGCGCGGCGTGGCGGCTGTGGGCCTTAGCAGGCCGGCCGCTGCTATTGGGCCGGCCTGCTATGGCTCGTTTGTGGTTTTATTTTTTTTAAAATTAGTTTTTAGTTTTATTAGTTAGATTAGTTATTAGGTTTAGTTAATTAGTTAGATTAGTTAGGTTTAGTTAATTAGGTTTTTAGTTAGGTTTTTTAGTTAGGTTTTTTTAGTTAGGGTTTTTAGTTAGATTTTTTGAGTTAGGGTTTTTAGTTAGGGGTTTTAGTTAATTATAGTTAGGTTCTTTGAGTTAGGTTATTTAGTTAGGTTTTTAGTTAGGTTTTTAGTTAGGTTTTTTTAGTTAGGGTTTTTAGTTAGGGTACATATACATATACATATTCATATACATATACATATACATGTTATAAATGATTGTTTCTTTTTGCATTATAATTTATTGCCTTTGTATATGCTAGAAACTTCGCCATGAGTTCTCCAACGAACCAAGGACAAGGGTCGCCCCATAATGATGACCAAGGACAAGCACGACCCTCCCACAACGATAAGAGTGGCTCTACTTCGGAAGACGAAGGATACCACACCCCTAGCGATCCGTGCCCTAGCATCGATAGGGTGGCTCGTCGTGAAATGCAGCGTGACCCAAATTACGATTCGGCAAATGACGAGGTAAACGCATCCATGATTTCATGTGTTTACATTACACATGATTAACTTACCATGCATGATTTCATGTGTTTATTATTTTACACCTTACATCTATGATATAAGAGGTGATGTCTCAATTCCGCCAAATTGCTGAAGAAGATACAGTGACACCCGGAGACGCCGCACCAAAACCAACCGAGACGACCACCGAGACTGGTTCAAGGAAAAGAAAGCAGAGTGATCGAGCAAGAGGTGACAAGAGAGCGAACAAGTGGCCGGACAAAACATATCGGGTTACAGAAGTCAATGCCAAAGGACAACCTGTAGCTCCTCAACCAGTGCCAGCTAAGTTTCAGAACGCAGTTGGTTTCTTAGTTAGAGATATGCTAGACTGCACAATATCTAATTGCAAGGATGTGCCAGCTGATACAAAGACGGCCATGTGGAATAAACTTTGCACGAGGTTTCTTTTTCCTCAGGGTTCAGAAAACCTCGTTAGGGCATATGCCATGAAACAGATTGCGATCTCGTTCCGAGGCTGGAGGTATGAGCTCAATGTAAAATACCTGAAGCTCGGGTTGGACCCGACAACGAAGTACAAGATCACGGCAGGTCAGTGGGCTGTTTTTCAAGAGCAGAAGAATCGGCCGGAATTCCTAGCTATGAGCCAAGCCGCTTCAGAACAAGCAAAGAAGAACGTGTACCAGCACCACCTTGGCTCAGGTGGATATGACAGTCAGCTAGAGAAATGGAGAAGAGAAGAGGCTGAAAGGAAGGCGGCAGGGTTGCCTGTGCTGTCTAAGAAAATTGGCGAAAGGAGCGCGAATTGGCTTCGTGCTCGAAAACCTAGAGAAATAACAGATACAGGCGCGTCCTTTCATAATCCATTGGTGGAAGAAGCTGCAAAGAACATCTATGTGGTGGCAGCTAAGGAAAAGGAAGGATCATTCAGGCCACAAAGGGAGAAGGACGTCCTGACTGTTGCTCTGGGTAACCCCGAGCATCCTGGACGTGTACGAGGGATCTCATCCAAAAAGGGATGGAAAGAAGGATTTGGTCAGGAGTGGGAGGACATGTACAAGAAACGTGATAGATACAAGGAAGAGATGAAGAGTTATTTTGAGCAAGAGGTCAAGAAGGACTTCAAAGAGATGATGTCTGCAATGCTAGCTAACCCTGATCCTGACTTGGTGCAGCAATTGGTGAGCGTGGTGTCCAATCAACAGATGACGACCACTCATGCTCTGTCCCCGATGCAGATTGTACCAGCAACTGATCAACAGTTAGCGAGTCCACCGATTAAAAGCAGTGTCGCGTCTACGGCCAACAAGGTTCGCTATCCAGTTGATGACATCACAGGGCCAACACCTTGTTCCCTAGTCATAAGATACGGTTTCAATAATAATCGTACAAGGAAAGTGGCCAGTGGCTTTGCTATCCCAGGACGCAGGTACCATAACAGCGACATTCCAGATGACTACTGCAAGGTAGAAGTCTCGACGGTCGTCCAAGGATATGAGGACGACATGCTAGACATCACAGGCCCAGAGGATATTGAGAAACTCGGTCAGGCTGTCAAAAATTTCATCCTGTGGCCTCGACGAGACGTCCAGTTGACTCAGGAGCAGCCACTAACTCAGGAGTCTACACATGCCGAGTCATCACAACCTGACCCATCATCACCTCGTCATCCTGACCCACCATCACCTCGTCTTCCTGACCCACCATCACCTAAGCAACAAACCCCGCCACCACCGCGGCCTCACTCTTCCCCACCAGCCAAAAAATCCGAACAGTTGCTTACGACCCCGCCAGCTCCGTCGCCGCCTAAGAAGAGAAAATTCCCGATACCCAAATTGGTTTCCCCACATGAGCCGAAGAAGAATTTTGCTGGCACGGCTCTGTTTATGAAAGGAATTGAAAAGTCTCGCACGACACGTGTCGTTGACTTGGCTGAGCACGAGAAGGCAGCAAAAGAGGAAGTCATACAGATCAGAAAGCCAACGAAGAAGGATTATGAAGATGTCCCAAAAGAATATGTGTTTACTAAGCCTCTTCTCAGTTGGAAGCGACTAACAAGCATCCCAGCTGGTATAAAAAAGATGCACGACTGGTACATGAGAGCTTCTCACGCTGGCCTCGACTCGATAACTGTAAGTATACCATATGGGGCTTTTCTTTGTACCCAGGGTATGGCCTATCTCAACTTTGAGGACATCTGGTTGATGATGAACCTCAAAAGACTTGACGTACAGACCGTCACATTGTTTGCATTGTAAGTATATGCTTGTGTGTCGTTATCATGAATTTGTTGTGTTGTGTGAACAAGTTTGATGAGGATCTCTGACATTCAAAAAAATGATCCTCCTGCAGAATGCAATATGATGAGCAGGAGAATCGTGGGGAAAGAGACGAAAGCAAGTTGATTGGGTATCTTTCTCCAATGAAACTATGCGAGGAGCGGCATACATTAAAGATCGGGACGGAACATAATAAACTAAAGGGCTTGAGTGAGGAAGAAGCTTCCTTGAAAATAGTGGAGATGCGTAAGGACCTTGAAACCAAATATACCATTTATATTGGGAACGCGCTGAAGCAGTGGAGGAACAGACAAGTCATAATGGCCCCGTACCACTTTGGGTAAGTATAATATATACTGTGTGTGAGCTTAATTGTGTATATTACAACATCATTAATATGGATTCACAAATTTGATTCGTGCAGTGACCACTGGATCTGCTTTTATATTTATCCAAGGGATGGACGGGTGGTGGTCTTTGACTCCGCAAACTACTTGCCCTCAAAATATGCAACTGTCCTGGTTCTCATAGAGCGGTAAGCCAAGTTTTCGTTTATGCATGCATATATATACTTTTGTCGATGTGTGATCAGCTTAAGAGATTAATTAATTTGATGATGATGAATTCGAGTTGTTATATATAGGGCTTGGCGGTGGTCCAAACTAGAAAAGGGAAAAGGAAAGAAAAAGTCGTTGGAGAATATTCCTCCAATGAATATAATTTATGATTACCCGGTATGTATACCTTATTATATATGCTATATACATGACACATATATGACAATATATGAAGTTGGTAACTTAATTATTTGTCTTTTATATATAGTGCCATAAGCAACCATCTGGATCGGTCCACTGTGGATATTACGTGTGCGAGTTCATGAGAGTCAACGGGCGATACGTCAACAACCCTGTGGTAATTAATGCACAAACAATAATATGTCATTAAAATTCAAATTAATGTGTAATAATCAAGTTAAAAAATTTGATGTTTATACAGGGACAGGGATGTAAGATAGAAATGGCAAATAACATGTCAGAACAAACTTTGCTGGGCATCGTCGAGGACATGTGCAATTTCATGTTGAAAAATCATATCATTCGACGGCAACTATCACGATCTTACCGGCGCCTTAGCACAGCCCAAGTATAGAGCGCTAACAGATATTGACAGCCTAAATCTTCAGCGTGAAGATTACTAGCTAGGGCACGAACAATATAAAAACACTGATCGATGCATGTGTTTTTGTATATATATATATATATCTCGATATCGCATGTGATGTAATAACTTAGAAGTATATATTAAATATATTTGTACATATAATTAATTAATTAATTGCATGTTTGTATATATATGTATTGATAATGACTGTATAATAGGACCTAATATATTCAATATTATATCGTATTATAATATTAAAAAACAGTGCACAACCTGTTTTGAAAAAAGACGGGAAAACTAAATACAGGCGGTTAGTTATGTGAACCGCCTGTAGAAATACCTTTTCTACATGCGGTTCACACAGTAGAAATCTGGGAGAAACGCCTGTAGAAATACGTTCTCAATCGCCAGCACAGAGCTTTTGTGTACTAGTGATAAGTGCTAGTACAGCCTGCCAGCAGCCCGAGTTGCACTGGTCAGATTAATGGGAATCTCTTGGTAAATTTAATTAGTACGGAGTATATGCATACAAGATGTTAGCAGCATGCATGCTTCAAGCATCAGGTCGTCCAGAATGTAATTAGGTTTTCTACGGAGACGGAGTACATTATTACAACCAGAATGCTGCGTGAGAAAACTGGAATGTATTCTTGGACACTGCATATGATCTCGTTTTGCGGCGAATCTTAGTTTGCAGCTCTCCCTTGTGATCATACTTGAGGCCAAACAATGTGACGTGGAGCACGGCGTTGAGATGATTACCACGAGGCATGACGTTCTCGATGAGGCAAAACCTGCTGTCACCCATGTAGGTAAGGGTGGTATTCAGGCGCTGCCGTTTTGGGTATTCCTCCTTGCCGAAGAGCTTCTCCTTGAGCTTGCTGCACACGGGCGGCGCCATGGCGGTGGCGCTGCGAGAGGCGACTGGGCAGCAGCAAACGTATCCATCTTCTTTGTGGTGAAGCCCAACCCACGCGTCCAACTCGGCGTCGAAGTAGGCTTGGCCTCGAAACGGCAGCACCCAGTCGCCGAGCTCCGTCCACACGCCGTTGCCGGTGTCGAAGGCGTGCGTATCGTGGCGCGTCGTCGAGATAAAAATGGTTCGTCCGTCGGGGTGCAACGCGTAGGCGGCGATGTCAAACCCGTTGAACCGCGGGGGCGGCGCACAGCTCCAGGACCACTCCATGCGCGGATCCCATAGCCCGAGGCCGCACTTGGTGGTCGGCGCCCACGACAAGGCATGGAAGGAGGGGGACTCATTGAGCTCCAAACAAACCGACGTCAAGGCGTACAACCTTTCGCCGACCGCCATTGACGCACCAAAGTCGTAGAGCCGGTCCCGGTCGGCCGGAACGCGCGGGCCGGCTGAGAGGGCGCCTGTCGCCGCGTCGTAGACGAACAGCTTTGGTGCGTGCTCGTCGTAGCGGCAGCGCGGGTTGGTGGCCACGAAGATGTTCGTGCCCATGGCGGCGAAGGCCATGCAGCAACTGGCAACCGGCGACGCTAGCCGGAGGGCAGCAGGCTCCGGGAGCTTGTGCAGCAGCTCCCGGCGGGAGTCAGTTGCTGCGGCGGCGGCGGCTTCATGGTCGTCGCCATCCATGATTTCGTCGGCGTCCATCTTATGGATACTGTACCCGCCCTCCCAGTCATCCAGCGCCAGGTACAGGTGCTGCTTCCGCCGCGGCCTGCTGCTACTCGTAATAATCGGGTGATCATGGTTCAACTTCTGCCGCTTAGACGTTGAGGACGAGGACGACGATGTATATGGCGCCATTGCGCCCGGTTCCGAAGTCCCCAACGAAGGAAGGGGCTTTCTGTCTGATCTAGGATGTGTTCTGCGGATATGCGGGGCTGGCCGGCTGCTGGGTTTTGGTTTTATAGATGGAGCCACGTTTGAAGTGCAGAATCGAAGTCGTAATCGGCGAAAGGAAAATCGATTCCGATGAAAGCAAGTCGGCAACGGCAACTCAACACCAAGATTGCTTCTGTGCAGCCGCGATTGGATTCGAATCTGAACCAACACGGAATCGTCAAGTCAGCAGTTTTTCCTTCTTTAGATAACGGTCAGCAGTTTTTTTTCTAGATTTATTTAAGGAATTTTATTTTTCAGACTAATCTTTTTGAGAGTTTTGCTCCGGTGGAACGCACAGTGCCGCGCGCGTAGGCGAATCGCGGCGTCTGACATGAATGAGGACACGGCGGAGGCGAGGGCGGCCGGCGGCGGAGTGTGGGAAGGGGTCGGGGCCGCTAGGTTCGAGGTGTCGACGGAGCCCATGCGGCCATGCCGGTGCTGCCGAACCCGGAGAAGCCCGACTTCTGGGAGGGAGGCCCTTCTTCGAGTAGTACGTGCGGACGTTCGGCGTCGTCTCCAGCGTTTCTCTCCAATACCCCGCAAGGGCGTTTAGAGGTTGTCGAAGCATACATCAATTCCCCGCAAGATATCACGCTAATTGGACACGTCCATGACTCTGCATGTAGAAACTCCAATTAGACACCATCAACCAATGCATTACAAGGTTTAAACTGTTAGCGCAGCACTTCTAAGTTCTGACTAGAGAATCGAGTATTGCAGTATGATAGTGTGCATTTGTCTTCAGCTTTGATGTGTAACTTCGCGCACAATAGAATCCCTTTGAAGTGCCAGACAGCCATAGCTTCGTATTCATTCCACGGTCTCTCCACTCTTGAGTATTTGCTATACCGTGACTAAATAAGTTAACTTTTGTCCACATTGGTTTTGTCGTACTAAAAGGGCGCTGCTAGCGGTCGAACGTCCGATGGGGTTCCTATGGACGCCCCCACACCGCACGTCTCGACATATGTGACGCCTCTGAAGAAATCGACGACTCAAGATAGGTATTCGAATGGTTGTGTGAGTCACAGATGCTAATCTAATGGATCTAAGATTGAATTGGTTGTATAAGTCACAGATGCTAATCTAATGGCTCTAAAATTGGATCGGCTTGATGGGTTCATCACAGATGCATACACTGATGATGTCTATCAAGAACTTAATGACGATAGATATGACTTGGAAAGGGTGAATGAATCACGTTGCATAAACCAAAACTAGCTACCTACTGACGTTGCTTGTTTCTGTTTTTGCCTCTCTTTTTTCCGGAAAAACTGTGTCCTGCTCCCGTTCGTACACTCAATCTCAATGTTTGTCTCCACTAAACATTGCGTGGAGCACCATGCATAAAAAACTTGTGACAATTTGCATTTCATACCTCTCTTGCACAAAAGATCTTATAGTCGATCCTTGTACTGTGCACTCTACCTAGTACCTACACAGATCGAGACACGCAAAGTGAGACGTGAGCTCGGTTCGAGCGTTACCTCATCCTACGACGCGACGCGACGACGCCTTCAATCAGACGGCTCTGAGACTACCCGCACTCATGCTCCTCTAAATCTCTCCATTAAAAGGAATATTCTGTCCTGGTCATCAATATTCTCTCATCTATATCAATTTCTTCTGCACCCATAGATCCTTTAATATCATCCCCTATCCATTGTGGGACCCACTTTTTTTTTCTTTATTTCTTTTTTTTTCTCTCCCCTTTTCTTTTTCCCCTCTCTCCTTTATCCATTCGTCCGCACCACCGCTGCCTCCTCGCTTCACTGCCGCCGACGCCACGCCTCCCTCCCTCCCTCCCCGCGCCGGCGAGCGCGCGCGGAGGCTGCCGTGGTGGCGCTCGGCAGCAATGGCTCCCCCTCCCCGCGAAGCTCCTCGACCGGCGCAGCTCCCCCTCCCCGCGCCCTCCACCGGCACGGCCCCGGAGCGACGTCGTGGCCGTCCCTGCGCCGCCCCAGCCCTCCTCGCCGCCGGGACGCCCGCCCCCCGCCCGATCGTCGCCTGCGCGAGTGGCGGCGGCGGTGCGGGAGGCCGGGTCGCGACGACCACGGTGCCCCACCACGCGGAGGCTGCCGGCGCGCCGCCCCCTATCTCTCCCTTCTCAGCCGCGCTGGCCGTCGAGGCGAGCCCGCCGCTCTTCCCTCGACGACGACCGCGAGATGGCGAAAGTAGCGTGTACCCTCGTGGCCGGCGTGCCTGGAGACTAGAGGAGTACTGTGCTCTCAGGTGGCGCAGGACCGGTTCCGGGGTATGAAAAGCCGTGGTAGACGGGGTTGGCATATGCAAGTTTAAGTGCTACATATGCAGTGTGGATAGGGATCCCCAGCTGAGTACTTTCTGGATTCGAATCGACGTTGCTCCTCGGTTAATGGAGACTTGATCCACTGACTTACACCGAAAAGTGGTTCGGAACTAGAATGCTTTATTTTGAGAATGATTAAGCAATTGAAAGAATGTGATATATGAGAAGGAATATTAGAACTCTGGCTATGATTAAAATAATGTTGAGATAAAATATTGAGATAGGATAGTAATGCTTTTCTGCAAAACTCTTGAACTCTTGCTCACAGCCTTACTTTGACTCCCCTCAGCCTGCATTCCTGAGTCTCATCTTTCTTTTTAGTCGGGTAAGTCTTGCGGAGTACCCCAATACTTAGGGTTTGTTAACCCCTATCGCAGGAAGTCATCAGTCGAAGATCTGTCTTGCTCCCTGCTGCGTGACGCTCGTTCGTGAAGGAAGTGATGATGAGTGATGTTGGACCCTTGGGCAGGGTTCGTATTATTATGTGGTATTTGCTACCTTAATGCTACTTCTATTTCAGTATAGATTGTAATAACTGTACTCGAATTTATATTTGGATCGCTGGTTTGTAATCTAAGTACTATAAAATCTTCCGCACCTTTACTCTGATGTATTTTTATTATGAAATGTTGTAATCCTGTAATGGCTTCGCAATGGGATCCTGTCAGAGAATACGGGTGCTTATGTAGCCCGGCAGAGCCTTCTAGATCATCTGGGACACGGGTCTGGCTGTCAGAGGTCATTAGTGACAATGACAGGTGCCTGTGGGCCATATGATTTAGGCGGTTCTGTTACACCTCAGCCATGGCGCCGCAGGGTGAGGTCGGCCCCCGGCCATGGGAGGGCGGGTGCGAGGTCGGCCATGGCGAGGAGCTCGCACCAGCGCGTGGGCATGGAGGATGGAGGCGGCGGGGCAGGCGCGGTGGCGCGGCGTGGGCTCGCCCCCTCCCCGTGTCGAGGCGGCCGCGGTAGGCACACGGTGCAGCTCCACCGGCGTCCGCGGCAGGCACGACCCCCTCCCTGTGCCCTCCACCGGCGGCCGCCCCCTCCCCTTCTTCCTTCCCGCCGCCGACGCTGCGTCATGGCGGAGCTCGGGCATCCACGGCGCGAGCGTAGGGCGCTGGCATTGGGCGCAGAGCTCCGGCATCCACGGCGCGGGCTCCATCGACAGCTCCGCCGTGGGCGCATGGCCTCCGGCGACCTCCTCTGCTCCCATGGCCGTGGGAAGACGGCGCTCCCGGATGCAGGCGAGGAAGGAGCTGTACACCGTCGTGGTGGCCGCCCAGAACCACCGGCGCGGGCAGGGCCGCCGCCTCCGGCCGCGGGCGAGCCCTCCACGCGCTGCTGCTGCTCTCTCACTCACCGGTCTCCTCCCTCCTTGCCGTGGTGGGGACTCGTGGGCAAGCGTGGCGGGGGAGACAAGCACGACGGGGCCCATCCGTCGTTTACGGGAGGCCCGGTATCGCTGGGAATTTCCCGGATGCCGCCTGCGATACCGGACAACGTGGCATGATACAGGGCACCGCTGCAGCTCCATCTTCCGGTACGTGCTCCTGCAGGAAGTGGATCCAGGACCCGCTGCGGATGGTCTCATGGCGTTTCGCCACGACCCCCGGCCCTGTATACGTACACGTCGTCTCGCTGCCTGCGTCTGCTTGCATGAACATGCATGCATGTTGTTGGCTGGGCTTGGGCCATATCACGCGACGCTGGAAAGTGGAGCCTACCAAAGCCCATATCACGCGACGCTGGAAAGTGGAGCGGAGTTATCCATTTCCGCTCGTTTTTACGCCGGATTCGGTGGCATACCGGCCCGCTAAAAGCATGACACGATGCCACGATGGCTTCTTTGCATACCAATATAGCGCTTCTCAAAATGTTTTATTACCCAGGTGTCTACTCAAAGAAAAAAACTTTTACCCAGGTGTAGGCATTGCTCGCACGGCACACAGCCACACACGCTTAGATATTGTCCATTTTATTTTATTTGTTATTTACGGAATCCAAATCCATGGTAAAATTTTACCATCCGCGTCGACCCTTTTTAAAAATCATGTAATTAATATCTGTCATGAATTATCAATAAAGAAATTTATGCCAAACATTTTTTTATTTTTTCTCACTCAATATATTTTGACTTATTGATTGATAGTTTATAGATTTCCAGCTAGATTTGTGTTGGTTTTAAGAAAATACAGAGGTGGTCATCAAAGAAAGGACACGATTATCGCACCTTGCTCGCCGACGCTCCCAGCATCGACGGCCGCCGCCGACGCCGGGCTACTTTGGTTGGCTCCCGCCTGTAAGTTAAATCAGGCACCGACAAGCCTCCACAACCCTTGCTCAATCTAAACCGCCACATCCACCACCACGGTCGACGGCGCTCTAGCATCCCGCCCACCCATTGTCGGGCCGACATACTACCAAGCATCTAGAGTCAAGGGTAGGCAGAGGGGGAGACAACAAACCCTAACCCGCCTTTCGGTGGAGACAGCAATGGCTGGCGCCCGATGTGATGTTGAGCGGCAACGCGAGAGCGCGACCTCTCGTACATTAGAGTTGACGATTGTGAAAACTCTTGTCCACGTCACTCGTATATACAGTGGCGGATCCACATGGGGGGCTGCAAACACCCCCCCCCCCCCCCCCCGCGTAATATCTTGATTTCAGCTCTAATTACTGCAGCAAAAGCTTGATTTTACCATTAAAACTTCATGCAATTCAAAAGCTCCATTATTTTAGCCCCCCCTGCCCTCTATCCTGCCTCCGCCACTGCGTATATATATTGGGGGGGCATATGCTTGCGTGAATCATTGCATATCGGTGTGTATTGTTTCACGTGTCGCGCTTAACTTTTGCGCGTAACTAGCAAATGTGCTTGTACCCAATACATTTCGAGACTTGATTCCATACAATGCGAAGTCGTTCTAACTCATATGAGCATGGATCATGGATCGGAACATGGATGCCATAGATCAATTTGTAACCCTGCCCCCCGGACTATATAAGGCGGGCAGGGGGTCTACTCGAATCATCTAATCTACTAGCAATACAACACAGCAACATACAGGACGTAGGGTATTACGTCTCGTGGCGGTCTGAACCTGTCTAAATCTCTGTCTCGCACGAATTGTGCTCCCTCGTTCGTCTCAGGCGCACCCTCACCGTCTCATCTACTACCGCGGGCATACCCCTCGGTAGACTATCGTCGGTATTCCGTCGACAGTTGGCGCGCCAGGTAGGGGGTGTGTTTCCTGATCACATGGCGAGTAAGACGGTGATTTTTCTTTTCGTCGACCACGTCCGGCGGCGATGGCAGACCAGATGGAAATTTTCTTCGTCGTCGTCAACCACGGCAACGTTCGATGGCGACGAACCAGATCTGAATTTTCGTCGTCGACAACGCCAACGGCATCAGGCGGCGGCGTCATCAACAGCTGTACGTAGAAAGCTGCGTGCGAGCAAGTCGAGACTTCGCCTTGATTCGATGAGACGGTGGGCGGTGGCCAGCATAAAGCCTCAAGATTTCAAGTCGCAACATACACTGCCAAGGGCACTCACCTTGCTGGAAATTATCGTGATATACGAGATTTGATGGGACACGACTTACTGCATGAACGCCAAGCACCAGATCGAAGAAAAAAAGCTCAAGCAGCCAGAAAATCCAACGGCGATCAACCACATCACGTGATGCCCCTACGGAGTCCTATTCCGGATGCTACTAGTTTGCGCCGCGGCGTCACGATCGGATCAGAAAAGGCAGCAAGCGTCCATGCACTACTACGTGACGGATTTCAATATCGTCCAATTAACCAAGCATGCTAGGCGTGCAAGCAGGCTTGCGCCGCGGATGAGCAAGTTGTCAGGATTCACGGACAGATTGACGCGATCTCCAAAGTTATCCAACTACTGGTCCAACGAAAAAGAGAATCAATCGCGCTTCGTCAAACGCTCTACGACGGCCTCGACAACAATATCATCGCTAAGATTAATTATCTCCAAGATTTTTCGCCAACATAAGCCCCGAACAGGCTCGGACACCCACTCCTAATATCATCACCAAGATTATCTCCATGATTCCTCGTCGCCGATATAAGTCCCAACCAGACTCGGGCACCTACTTCGGATATCATCGCCAAGGCTATCTCCATGATTCTCCGTCACCGACGTAAGCCCCGCACCTGCTCGGGCAGCACGACTTCGCCAATGCGTAACCCCCGCACCCGCCGGGCAGCATCTGGCTCGACGACGCGTAAGCCCCGCACCTGCTCGGGCAGCACGACTTCGCCAATGCGTAACCCCCGCACCCACCGGGCAGCATCTGCCTCGACGACGCGTAAGCCCCGCACCTGATCGGGCAGCACGACTTCGCCAATACGTAACCCCCGCACCCGTTGGGCAGCATCTGGCTCGACGCCGCGTAAGCCCTACACATGATAGGCCGCCAACTACGCCTCTTCACCGACTGCCCCGATATATCGGGTAGCCTTCGCCCACGATAAGCGTAACCCCCGCCTAGCGCGGGCAGCTTCGCCACCACGTAAGCCCCGGGGACGCTTGGGCCGTTAAGTCTTCGCTAACACGTAAGCCCCGAGGACGCTTGGGCAGGTTAGCAGCGTCTCCAAAAGCCCCGGCAAAAGCACGGGCACCACGCAGGGCGTGGAGGACTCCTCGCCGACTTCTCAGTAAGCCCCGACCTCGCTCAGGCACTTTGCTGCTCTCCATGACTCACCAACCTCCAGAAGGTCTCCAAGTCGTCGTCACTCTCCAAGACACGCCTACGCCATATTCTCTAATCGAGCTTTATGCACGGGGACTTCGTCGAGACATCGGACTCCATAGCGTTTTTCAGTCAAGCTCTACACCAAGCTTTCCATCGACATATCGCCGAGCATTCACCGGATACAGAAGGGTGTGAGATCCGATCTGAATTTTTCAACGCCTGGAAGATCCACGTACGGGTGAGCCATAAGATCAACGACTACTGCCTGCCATCGCCGAGCCATCAGCCTACAGCGTTATGCAAATTCACCGGCTTCAAAAAAATACGAAGACCACGATTTGCATGCACTCGTGCACGTGTAAGGATTGACTCAGCGAGCAAACAAATATATCTACATAGGCAAGTCAAGGCACTCTGCGGCGGCGGCATGGCGTGGATTTCATCATCCTCTACATGCCGTGTTTGCCGATGCCTAAGGCAGCTCTCCGGAATTTGGGCCTTATTCTTCAGCAGTCGTCCACGTCATGTCGTCAATGCGTCGAACAACTACCAAAGGCAAAGAAATTAATTACGCTCTCGTCGTCAACACTCTGCGGTAGTCTCGACAACAGCAAGCTTGGAACCGTCCAGGCCATCACGCGAGCCACGTCAGCCGGCTCCTCGACACGCCGACCACTCCACTCGACGTCATTCAAGCTAAGTGATATATTTAAATATTTTTCTATGCATTCTTCAATCTCCATGTATCTCCGGAAATTATCTTTATGGTTCTTCGCCACCGACCTCTCTAAAAGCCCCGATAAAGCTCGGGCACTCGCCGACATAAGCCCCGACCACGCTCGGCCATTCAGAAGATTTTCTTCGCCAATGAGATACTAAGTATCTCTCCGTTTTCTCCTCTCAAGGGTTGCTTAACGTACCTTGGTAGCCATACCTTAATCCATGAAACCTGTCTTCGCCCTGTAAGCCGTCAAACCGAATGGTCATATTAACAAACCTCTGAACCAGATGCCGGGTCAGGTGTTTAAACGTAACAGGCCAACTACCAGGGGAAATTATGTGACCTGACAAGAGCAAGAAACGAGCAATCTTATCATGCATTCTATAATATTCGGATCTGCTTTCTTCGCCAAAAATCTACATCATATTTATTTTGCAGGAACTCTTTGCCACACACTCATCATCGCTTCTCGCCGTCCTCGCGCTGATCGGACACGGTCTCCGACCAGGCTGGGGATTCGTCGCCGTCGCTCCTCGCCGTCCTCGTGCTGCTCGGACATCATCTTCGACCACGCTGGGACTCGCCGTCGCTCCTCGCCGTCCTCGTGCTGCTCGGACATCATCTCCGACCACGCTGGGACTCGCCGTCCTCGTGCTGCTCGGACATCATCTCCGACCACGCTGGGACTCGTCGTCGCTCCTCGCCGTCCTCGTGCTGCTCGGACATCATCTCCGACCACGCTAGGACTCGTCGTCGCTGCTCGCCGTCCTCGCGTTGCTCGGACTACGCCGGGGACTTCGTCGTCTTCATTAAGTGTTTCCGAGCAGCAAAATTGCTCGGGGACTTCGTCGCTTTCGTCAAGTGTTTCCGAGCAGCAAAGCTGCTCGGGGACTTCATCGCCTTCGTCAAGTGTTTCCGAACAGCAAAGCTGCTCGGGAACTTCGTCGTCTTCATCAAGCGTCTTCGAGCATCAAGCTGCTCGGGGACTTCATCATCTTCGTCAAGTGTTTCCGAGCAGCAAAATTGCTCGGGGACTTCGTCGATTTCGTCAAGCGTTTCCGAGCACTAAAGCTGTTCGGGGACTTCGTCGCCATCGTCAAGCGTTTCCGAGCACTAAAGCTGTTCGGGGACTTCGTCGCCGTCGTCAAGCGTTTCCGAGCACTAAAGCTGCTCGGGGACTTCGTCGTCGTCACTCTCCAAGACACGCCTACGCCATATTCTCTAATCGAGCTTTATGCTCGGGGACTTCGTCGAGACATCGGACTCCATAGCGTTTTTCAGTCAAGCTCTACACCCAAGCTTTCCATCGACATATCTCCGATCTGAATTTTTCAACGCCTGGAAGATCCACGTACGGGTGAGCCATAAGATCAACGACTACTGCCTGCCATCGCCGAGCCATCAGCCTACAGCGTTATGCAAATTCACCGGCTTCAAAAAAATACGAAGACCACGATTTGCATGCACTCGTGCACGTGTAAGGATTGACTAAGCGAGCAAACAAATATATCTACATAGGCAAGTCAAGGCACTCTGCGGCGGCGGCATGGCGTGGATTTCATCATCCTCTACATGCCGTGTTTGCCGATGCCTAAGGCACCTCTCCGGAATTTGGGCCTTGTTCTTCAGCAGTCGTCCACGTCATGTCGTCAATGCGTCGAACAACTACCAAAGGCAAAGAAATTAATTACGCTCTCGTCGTCAACACTCTGCGGTAGTCTCGACAACAGCAAGCTTGGAACCGTCCAGGCCATCACGCGAGCCACGTCAGCCGGCTCCTCGACACGCCGACCACTCCACTTGACGTCAATCAAGCTAAGTGATATTTTTAAATACTTTTCTATGCATTCTTCAATCTCCATGTATTTCCGGAAATTATCTTTATGGTTCTTCGCCACCGACCTCTCTAAAAGCCCCAATAAAGCTCGGGCACTCGCCGACATAAGCCCCGACCACGCTCGGGCACTCAGAAGATTTTCTTCGCCAATGAGATACTAAGTATCTCTCCGTTTTTTCCTCTCAAAATTTGCTTAACGTACCTTGGTAGCCATACCTTAATCCATGAAACATGTCTTCGCCCCGTAAGCCGTCAAACCGAATGGTCATATTAACAAACCTCTGAATCAGATGCCGGGTCAGGTGCTTAAACGTAACAGGCCAACTACCAGGGGAAATTATGTGACCTGACAAGAGCAAGAAACGGGCAATCTTATCATGCATTCTATAATATTCGGATCTGCTTTCTTCGCCAAAAATCTACATCATATTTATTTTGCAGGAACTCTTCGCCGGACACTCATCATCGCTTCTCGCCGTCCTCGCGCTGATCGGACACCGTCTCCGACCAGGCTGGGGATTCGTCGCCGTCGCTCCTCGCCGTCCTCGTGCTGCTCGGACATCATCTTCGACCACGCTGGGACTCGCCGTCGCTCCTCGCCGTCCTCGTGCTGCTCGGACATCATCTCCGACCACGCTGGGACTCGTCGTCGCTCCTCGCCGTCCTCGTGCTGCTCGGACATCATCTCCGGCCACGCTGGGACTCGTCGTCGCTCCTCGCCGTCCTCGTGCTGCTCGGACATCATCTCCGACCATGCTAGGACTCGTCGTCGCTGCTCGCCGTCCTCGCGTTGCTCGGACTACGCCGGGGCCGTCGTCGTCTTCATTAAGTGTTTCCGAGCAGCAAAATTGCTCGGGGACTTCGTCGCTTTCGTCAAGTGTTTCCGAGCAGCAAAGCTGCTCGGGGTTTCATCGCCTTCGTCAAGTGTTTCCGAACAGCAAAGCTGCTCGTGAACTTCGTCGTCTTCATCAAGCGTCTTCGAGCACCATGCTGCTCGGGGGCTTCATCATCTTCGTCAAGTGTTTCCGAGCAGCAAAATTGCTCGGGGACTTCGTCGATTTCGTCAAGCGTTTCCGAGCACTAAAGCTGTTCGGGGACTTCGTCGCCATCGTCAAGCGTTTCCGAGCACTAAAGCTGTTCGGGGACTTCGTCGCCGTCGTCAAGCGTTTCCGAGCACTAAAGCTGCTCGGGGACTTCGTCGTCGTCATCAAGCGTTTCCGAGCACTAAAGCTGTTCGGGGACTTCGTCGCCGTCGTCAAGCGTTTCCGAGCACTAAAGCTGCTCGGGGATTTTATCGTCTTCGTCAAGCGTTTTCGAGCACCAAGCTGCTCGGGGACTTCGTCGTCTTCGTCAAGCGTTTCCGAGCAGTACAGCTGCTCGGGGATTTCGATGCCTCATTAAGCGTTTCCGAGCAGTACAGCTGCTCGGGGACTTCGTCGCCTCGTCAAGCGTTTCCGAGCAGTACAGCTGTCCGGAGACTTCGTCGCCAAGCTATCAAGTCACTCCATGCTATTCGGCTCAGGGTGCTGATCTTGGGCAGCACATCGGGGGTCTTGATATGCGCCTCGCCTGCTCAGAAGATTTTTTCCCGATCACTTGTTGCGCTCAGGGACTTCGTCAACACTTCACAAGATCAACAGGGATAAAGATTTTGACCCTGACACCACGTGACTGCGTCACCTACTATCAGGCTCGGGGACTAAGTGGATACACTTCACCTAACGGTGAAGGTATTGGTTCTGACGAACCAAAAGTGGATACACTTCACCAAAGAGAAACTCTTTTTTAAATTTTTTCTGAGCTCCTTACATCCGTCTGGTCAAGCAACTCCGAAGATCTGCACCTCCCGATGAATGCAAGGCGCTCGGGGACTAGCTGTGGGGATATAAACCCCCAGTACCACAAGTCAAGACGTGGGCCGCACCATCAAAGCTGACCCGGCCCAGAAGATAAAGACGTGCGGCGTAAGACAGTGCACCGCACGGTTATTGTACCAACTTGATTAGTTTACTTGTACCTTGTCCTTTCAGACTATATAAGGAGAGGTAGGGATAGATCCCACAACTCGGGCCAACTCAACTCATAATAATATAAGACAGCAACACACAGGACGTAGGGTATTACGCCTCGCGGCTGGCCTGAACCTGTATAAATCTCGTGTCTCGCGCTTACTGCGCAACGCTTGTTCGTCTCAGGCGCACCCTCACCGTCTCATCTACTACCTTGGGCATACCCCTCGGTAGACTATCGCCGGTATTCCGTTGACACCTACATCCTGTGCATCGTGAAGGAGACGCCGCGCATGCACCCTCCGGGCCCGCTACTCTCCTGGGCGCGCCTCGCCATCCACGACGCGCATGACGGCGGCCACCTGGTCCCCGCCGGCACCACCGCCATGGTGAACATGTGGTCTGTCGCGCTTGACCCCGCCATCTGGGCGGAGCCGGAGGAAGTTCCGCCCCGAGCGCTTCCAGGAGGAGGACATGAGCGTCCTCGGGAGCGACCTCCGCCTGGCCCCGTTCGGTGCCGGCCGCCGCGTCAATGTTAATGTTAGTGAAATTTATACATCAGGTTGTCAGAATCTAATAATTCAAATCAAAATGCATCCTTCCAAGTGACACTATATCAAATACAGATTAAAATAATTACGAACTAACATAAAAGCCAACAAGAGGGCCATTTACCGCTGCCTAGGCATGGCCTAGTAGAAACGTCGATAGTGTAAATCATTTATTACCAAGAAACATTGCCTCAAACTCTCTTTTCGGGTTGCTTCCAAAATCCAGCGACACAAAGCATTAAGAAATGATATCACAGAAAACCCAGCACTGCAAGCGTGGACAAAGCGTTGACAGGAATTGCCAAATGAATCAACTCTTATGTTCAATGCTTCCCAAAATCCAGCAATAGAAGCCATGGAGAAAGAAGGATCCTAATAAGAAAAAGCTAAAACTAAGGCTAAGAGCTCTCAGAATCAACTCTTGAGACCATAAGAGCGCATTGAAGGAACAACCAAAACAAAGGGTTTGTTTAGTTCCCTATGGAATGCAAAATACAAAATGTCAACTCTTTTGGAATAATGAAATGTAAAATGCTAAAATATTCAGGGGTGTGTTTACTTTCATCCAAAGTGTAGAATGACAACATTCATCATGGTGTTTTTGGCCTATTTTTGATCTCCAGGGTGCCAAATCCAAAATGCCAAAGGCCAACTTTTCGGTACAATTTCACTGTGGTGTTTAGCTTCATTTTGCAAAATGATGGGCCAAAACACTAATTTCTTTTTTTTTTTGGCAAGAATGGGGAACTAAACAGGCCACCACCAAAATGAAATGCAGGCTCGTGTTGTTGCTAAGCCCCAAAGGAAGGAGCTTTTCTCACGCGAAACAAAATACAGACGATGTAGCACCCAATTTTCTAAAGAATACCAAGCGCTAGCTATATGTGTGTCAGGATGTCCACAAGACACATATAGCGACAATTATGAAAAATATCAGAAGGGATGCTTTATTACATATTGAAACATATTAACATCAAGACTTACATATATATCAGAGCACAATGGAAACTATTCCTAATCTTTATCTTCGGGTCATCATACTCCACAGGGACAGGTTGACTGGGGGAGCATTCCACCTACTACTCATGTAACTCCACAAGAAACTCCTGACTTGAACCGTCCTCTAGTACCCATCCAAGATTTTTATTGGTGATAAAAACAAGTGTAATGCTCAACAAGTATAACATGAGGGGATGCAAGACTCAAAATGCTAGACTCGATTGAACTGCGATAAGCATTTTTAGTTGATCATATTTTATTTATTAAACCTAAGTCACTAGGTTATGCTTGGATGCCCATGTAATTATAATTAATTATCATCATCATCATCATCATCAATATTAATCATCACCTCTGCCATCCATAGAGAACCATCTATCTCAAAAAGGATCCAGGCCGCTCGTGTCCGTGAGCACGGCTGATATATCAGTTTGATCAAACTTTGCAGAGTGTATACACTTTCACATTGAGTTATGATTCTCTTTTGCTGAGGTGATCAGACTTTTGACCCACTTCCAAGATAAGTCGGCAGGGTCTCACTACGAAGCCCTTCACTAATTACCGTAACAAGTTAGTAGCCGTGAGGTTTCACCGTCTAGGCGAACGGAGCCCCCCATCAAGATTGGCACACTTATGACCACAACCCAGCACACATCTTCATAGGCAGGAAGCCATTATGCAACCTAGTCCTCCCTCTTGCGCTGAAAACTTTCGGTAACACTAGCAAGCTAAAGAAAACTAGCTATATGACTAAGAGGGGGGACTAGGTTGCATCCGTACAACCTTGAGTAAGGTGGAGTTTAAACTTGAAGAAACATTCTATTGCTTTGGGGAGTTTTGAACTTGGGTTCTTTTATGTTTTCTCTGCTGTAAAGGGGGTGGTTGGTGGAGAGGCCATTGTATGGCTGATTCTGGTTGTAAGGTTGATTGTCCGGTTAGCGGAAGTTGGGCTTAGTCCCCTTTTTGTAATGGCAAGCTCTAAACATTCGCGTGAATGTGAAGGCTGGAATACGTTATTCCGAAATCTAAAAAGAGAGTGTCACCAGGCGTACAATGCTGAAAGCAAATGACAGATGAGAAACGGATTAGAAAAGGCGAAGTTGATTAAACTGCAAGGTAAATTTACGCACAACTTGGCCAACTCCTTCAATATGTCGTCTTCGTACGTCGCCCAATTTTTTCAGACCAAGAACGAGAAGAAGAAAACTCAGGTTGCCACAAGAGCAAATGACTGGAGGGCGGGTCATGTCAGTACCGCCGGCGTCGGCAGTGTCGTGCCTGCCGCGCCGCCCGTGTGAGAGCTCGACGAGGTACTTGCGGCACTCCGCTGATGTGGTGCACGAGAGGGCCGAGCAGACGCACGGTGGCACGACCGGCCTGATGGGCGTCGCCGTCCTCCCACTCCCACGCGTCGGCACGCCCCGCGGTGTCCATCCTGTACACTGGCTCCCGTCCGCGCCGGAGGACGACGCGCGCACGGCGTCAACGCGGCGCGTCGGCGTCGAGCAGCACCCACTCCTCGCCGCCATCGTCGGCAAAGCAGAACCGCAGGCCGAAGCAGTCCGTGCCGCGGTGGGCGCGAGGACCTGCGCGCCCATGACCATGACCAGGTTCAGGAGGCTCAGCGTCAGCTGACGCATCCCGTACGCCCGGCCCTCCGCCAGGCTCAGGAACCGCGCCACCGAGAGCTTTGGCGCTCCGGCCGTCGTCGCCGTCCCAGCGGCCGGCCTACGCCAAAACGGTGCCCAGGAGCAACTGTTGGCGGTGGCATACAAGGAACCACTGAGCTTTTCGCAGGGCACGTCAGCGAAGGGAAGAATGGACATTTCGTTCTCTAGTAGTTAAGGTAGGTTATTAGAGGCAAAGTTCACGGTAGGGTCTTTTAGTTTGTACGAAATCATAGTCCAAAACAAAGCAATTACTTACTGGTTTAGCTCGTGTTTTCTTTTTGAAGTAGTTTGGCAGAAGCATCGATTGTTCGTGGCTGCTCACACGGTTCCGGTGCATCATCGGGCCATTCTCAATTGTGTGTAATCATAACTTTCTACTAGGTATTTCGAAAAAAAAAAAACTCTCAACTGTTCGTTGTCTATAGTGTATTTTCAGTGCTTTAGTTGTTCAGCGTTTTAATTTCAGGAGCCGTTCTTTCATTTCTAGTGAACTGAAATATAATAGATAGATCAGGCTATTTTGTTTGAGATTTACCATTCCACAACTTTCTAAAGTTCACATATTAATCTATTTCAAATTTAGGGCCCCTTTGGAAGCTAGTGTAGGTAAATGATACGAATAGGAAAACTGGAGGAATTGAGGTGGATCGTCTTTCCAATCCCATGGTAACAGTAAATACAGGAATGGCCCTTTGGCAAGCTCAGAAAAATATAGGAAAATTCTCTCTCCACTCCTAGTCTCCTACCGGCCAAAACACCGCACAAATAGAGCCCACACCTTCGTCTCTCCCATGGCGCCCCCCTCTACTCACTCGTCTCCCCCACGACGCTGCCCTTTCTTCTCCCCTACCTCACCCTCACCCTCAACCACACGGCGCTCAGTCCTCCCTCTCCCCCTCTTTCTCTCCCCCCTCGTCCACGGCCACGGGCAGATCTAGGCGTCCGCGGCGACCCAACCCTCGGCCATGGTGACCTCAGGCGGATCCAGCGCCCGCGGCCATGGCGACCCTGGCCTCGTGCAGATCCAGGCGGCCGCGGCCACGACGGTGACCGGATCCGACCTCCCCGCGAGAAGGTACAAGGCGGGGCGACGGCCGGAGAAGCGGCGGAGCCTACATGGATGGCATTGCCTGGCGGCCGAAGGGAAGGTCTGTGGGCGGCCGGGGCGGACTGCGGTGCCCCACCTCTATCGGATCCGGCCACCCGGGGCCGCAAGCGGCGCACTCCGTCGACGCCCTCCCACCGGCGAGTCGGCAGCGGCGGCGGCTAGGCGTGCTGCAGGTCGACGTCGTCGATGACCTCCACCGCGGGCACCTGACCACGACGCGAGGGGCTGCGTGGTTCTCCTGCGCCGTCCTGGAAGTGGAGGCCACGCCCGTGAAGAAGCGGCAGCGTCCATCCGCTCTGCTTCAGCGCAGCGGCGTGTCCCGTAGGAAATTTTCCAAGAAGTCCGACCTCATGCTTTGTTTCCTCCGGAATGTAGGCATAGGATTCTATTCCGGTGGAAAGCTTCCTTCGTTTTTGGTAGAACCAAAGAGCAGGAAAGGATCCTATCCTATGAAATTCCTATCATGTGATTTTCCTTTGATTCACCCGTGAACCAAAGGGGGCCTTACGGTGTGAGGCCATGGGAGATGAAAATAGATCAAGGCCTCTTTCATTTTGATGGAATGAAAATTGACTTGATAGATTAGGCTATTTGCCTTGAAATTTAACATTTCAAAAAATTTCAAAATTCACATATTATCTCAAATTTATAGGGTGAAAAATGAAAACAGATTCTATAAATCATGATGCTATGTTTCTACTTTGCAACTTATGAGTATCTCCAACAATTTGCTATTTTTTATTTCTCAAATCACGCTATTTGTCAACTCACAAAATAACTTGTGGAAGAAAAAAAGATCACATAATTTTAGTCCTCAAACCCAAAGTATTTCCCACCAAAAGATAAAAGGAAAATAACCAAAAGATAAAAGGAAAATACTTTTACAACGAGGACTCTATACTTTCCACTAATTAACTGATTCTAGAATAAAAAATTTTCTCCCCAGCAAACTTGCAACAGAACCCTAAGAGCCAAATAAAATTGTGTTTCTGCACTCCACGAAGCACCACCGCAGCCGCGGCGCTACCCGCGCGCTCGCCGTAGCCGTGTCACGGCTGCGTTGCCGCCTCCCCGGCAGCATGAGCACGCGCGTGCGGCCATCCATGCCAGGCTGTCGCTTCCGCCCCACCAGCCCGCGTCCCTCCTCGCGGGTGCGCATCTGCTCGCGTACAGGAGCGCCGCCTCGATGCGCCCTGGTCCTCTCAGGTCGCCGACTAGTCCGCCGCCGCCGCCGAGCCCTCTGTGGCCAGGAATCGGCCCTGCCATGGCCCTAGACAGCGTCGATGATAGTATCGTCTCGCGCGCAAGGGGAAGAAGCAGCGGCGCGAGAAAGGCCGCGGATGCGCGCGGGTCGCGTGCGCGCATATTAGCGCGCTGAATGTTTACTCAGAGCAACGCTGAATCTTTACTGACCAACTCTAACACTTTTGCATACGGGCTTTGCATTCTTGTTTTTTAAAAAGTCTACAGAACTCCTAGCCAACAGTTTTAAAAATTAGCTTTACATTTTTGTTAACTTGTTAAAAATCATGTGATGGATTGACATATATGCAAGCTCACGATCGGCTTGACATTCCGTCTCGCGCAGACACGCACTACTCATGCGCACGCTCTTCCCTCCGCGCCGCCAACGGCTATATTGTGAAGTTGGAAAAAGGATACCGGTATGTCTCACGCGTACGCCGCCAACGGCTGGGCCAGGCTAGGCCGTGGATGTGACGTGGCGAGGCAGGCAGGCAAATGGATGGACTTTTCATTTTTCTGTCAATCATGTTGCTTGAATATGGGAGTTACTTCCATTATTTCTAATTAATAAAATGAATTGTCATTTCTCCACTATGGAAGGTGGCGAGAAGCTCACGGCTCCTGGCCTCCACGTGAGGCTCCTTGCCTTCTCAAGGTGACGTGAGGCTCTCGAGGCTCCTGGCCTCTCAGTTTTTTGTTTGCTTTCCAATCCCCTTGGCCTTTCTTTCGCGTAGTATATATCCTATGCTCCTTCGCTAGTCATCTTATTGGTTCTTATTTCTCTTTCTACCGAGACAACTACGAAAACAAGAACACACATCAGCTGCAAGATGGTTTTCCCCGTCTCATAACTCTGCGCGCACATAGAAGCGAGAGGGTAGGTGCCTCCGAAGCCCTTACCATCTAGGAACCCTGCTCGGAGTGCATGGCAATTAGGTTTTTGGAAACGACTACGTGACTGCTCAATCTCTTCCTTTTCCTGGTGACCGTTCGTGTGATCGATCATTGACGTCTTCTTCCTGGAGGCACGTACGGCACTGCGAACATCATCCAGCACTGACTGTGTTCCACTACTTCAAGGAACGCATCAATTCGCATGCCATGACTGGAGGTGCTGGTGCGAGTGGAGCCTCCTATGCCTTCGACATGGGACCCTCGATGGGGATCCCTAGGGTTCCCTACCGAGTACGTTATAGAAGTGGGCCCATACGATGGTCCCACAACCTAACAAACCAGATATGGACCAAGCTACGTGCGTTCCACCAACTCCTAGACTGATTGTATAAGGAAAAATGTTTGAAACTTATTTTAGGACTCTATATTTGTATTCGACTAGGACTCAAACCCCTCGGCAGCACCTGAACTATAAAGGATGCTGATGACACCCCTTGTAGAAGAAGTATACAGTATACATGGCTGAATCATCAGAAGTCAATTAACTCCACCGGAGATCCCGGATTTGAGATCCTCTGACGAATCACAAGCCAACATCTTATGAAAAGTCTGATAGCAACGAAAATGAAGAACAAATTAAAGGCAGGCCAGAACAAAGAAGAAACCTTGGCCGCAGAAATAGAACTAAACAAAGGAAACAAGCCTGGGATCAAGTATAAAGCCGAACTCGTTAAATACAACAAGAAAAGGGCTGAGCAATAAGCGGTAAAAAACACAGACAGAGCTAGGATTGAAGTATTAACCAAAGAACTGGTTAAGCTATGCCAAAGAATCTTTTTGATATAGTATAACACACGTTCAAACTTGTCGTGACATTATTTTATTGCTGTTGTAGCACACGGACATTATTTTATTGCATGTCTAGTAGCTATATAAGTGCTAGTACAGCCTGCCAGCAGCCCGAGTTGCACTGGTCAGATTAATGGGAATCTCTTGGTAAATTTAATTAGTACGGAGTATATGCATACAAGATGTTAGCAGCATGCATGCTTCAAGCATCAGGTCGTCCAGAATGTAATTAGGTTTTCTACGGAGACGGAGTACATTATTACAACCAGAATGCTGCGTGAGAAAACTGGAATGTATTCTTGGACACTGCATATGATCTCGTTTTGCGGCGAATCTTAGTTTGCAGCTCTCCCTTGTGATCATACTTGAGGCCAAACAATGTGACGTGGAGCACGGCGTTGAGATGATTACCACGAGGCATGACGTTCTCGATGAGGCAAAACCTGCTGTCACCCATGTAGGTAAGGGTGGTATTCAGGCGCTGCCGTTTTGGGTATTCCTCCTTGCCGAAGAGCTTCTCCTTGAGCTTGCTGCACACGGGCGGCGCCATGGCGGTGGCGCTGCGAGAGGCGACTGGGCAGCAGCAAACGTATCCATCTTCTTTGTGGTGAAGCCCAACCCACGCGTCCAACTCGGCGTCGAAGTAGGCTTGGCCTCGAAACGGCAGCACCCAGTCGCCGAGCTCCGTCCACACGCCGTTGCCGGTGTCGAAGGCGTGCGTATCGTGGCGCGTCGTCGAGATAAAAATGGTTCGTCCGTCGGGGTGCAACGCGTAGGCGGCGATGTCAAACCCGTTGAACCGCGGGGGCGGCGCACAGCTCCAGGACCACTCCATGCGCGGATCCCATAGCCCGAGGCCGCACTTGGTGGTCGGCGCCCACGACAAGGCATGGAAGGAGGGGGACTCATTGAGCTCCAAACAAACCGACGTCAAGGCGTACAACCTTTCGCCGACCGCCATTGACGCACCAAAGTCGTAGAGCCGGTCCCGGTCGGCCGGAACGCGCGGGCCGGCTGAGAGGGCGCCTGTCGCCGCGTCGTAGACGAACAGCTTTGGTGCGTGCTCGTCGTAGCGGCAGCGCGGGTTGGTGGCCACGAAGATGTTCGTGCCCATGGCGGCGAAGGCCATGCAGCAACTGGCAACCGGCGACGCTAGCCGGAGGGCAGCAGGCTCCGGGAGCTTGTGCAGCAGCTCCCGGCGGGAGTCAGTTGCTGCGGCGGCGGCGGCTTCATGGTCGTCGCCATCCATGATTTCGTCGGCGTCCATCTTATGGATACTGTACCCGCCCTCCCAGTCATCCAGCGCCAGGTACAGGTGCTGCTTCCGCCGCGGCCTGCTGCTACTCGTAATAATCGGGTGATCATGGTTCAACTTCTGCCGCTTAGACGTTGAGGACGAGGACGACGATGTATATGGCGCCATTGCGCCCGGTTCCGAAGTCCCCAACGAAGGAAGGGGCTTTCTGTCTGATCTAGGATGTGTTCTGCGGATATGCGGGGCTGGCCGGCTGCTGGGTTTTGGTTTTATAGATGGAGCCACGTTTGAAGTGCAGAATCGAAGTCGTAATCGGCGAAAGGAAAATCGATTCCGATGAAAGCAAGTCGGCAACGGCAACTCAACACCAAGATTGCTTCTGTGCAGCCGCGATTGGATTCGAATCTGAACCAACACGGAATCGTCAAGTCAGCAGTTTTTCCTTCTTTAGATAACGGTCAGCAGTTTTTTTTCTAGATTTATTTAAGGAATTTTATTTTTCAGACTAATCTTTTTGAGAGTTTTGCTCCGGTGGAACGCACAGTGCCGCGCGCGTAGGCGAATCGCGGCGTCTGACATGAATGAGGACACGGCGGAGGCGAGGGCGGCCGGCGGCGGAGTGTGGGAAGGGGTCGGGGCCGCTAGGTTCGAGGTGTCGACGGAGCCCATGCGGCCATGCCGGTGCTGCCGAACCCGGAGAAGCCCGACTTCTGGGAGGGAGGCCCTTCTTCGAGTAGTACGTGCGGACGTTCGGCGTCGTCTCCAGCGTTTCTCTCCAATACCCCGCAAGGGCGTTTAGAGGTTGTCGAAGCATACATCAATTCCCCGCAAGATATCACGCTAATTGGACACGTCCATGACTCTGCATGTAGAAACTCCAATTAGACACCATCAACCAATGCATTACAAGGTTTAAACTGTTAGCGCAGCACTTCTAAGTTCTGACTAGAGAATCGAGTATTGCAGTATGATAGTGTGCATTTGTCTTCAGCTTTGATGTGTAACTTCGCGCACAATAGAATCCCTTTGAAGTGCCAGACAGCCATAGCTTCGTATTCATTCCACGGTCTCTCCACTCTTGAGTATTTGCTATACCGTGACTAAATAAGTTAACTTTTGTCCACATTGGTTTTGTCGTACTAAAAGGGCGCTGCTAGCGGTCGAACGTCCGATGGGGTTCCTATGGACGCCCCCACACCGCACGTCTCGACATATGTGACGCCTCTGAAGAAATCGACGACTCAAGATAGGTATTCGAATGGTTGTGTGAGTCACAGATGCTAATCTAATGGATCTAAGATTGAATTGGTTGTATGAGTCACAGATGCTAATCTAATGGCTCTAAAATTGGATCGGCTTGATGGGTTCATCACAGATGCATACACTGATGATGTCTATCAAGAACTTAATGACGATAGATATGACTTGGAAAGGGTGAATGAATCACGTTGCATAAACCAAAACTAGCTACCTACTGACGTTGCTTGTTTCTGTTTTTGCCTCTCTTTTTTCCGGAAAAACTGTGTCCTGCTCCCGTTCGTACACTCAATCTCAATGTTTGTCTCCACTAAACATTGCGTGGAGCACCATGCATAAAAAACTTGTGACAATTTGCATTTCATACCTCTCTTGCACAAAAGATCTTATAGTCGATCCTTGTACTGTGCACTCTACCTAGTACCTACACAGATCGAGACACGCAAAGTGAGACGTGAGCTCGGTTCGAGCGTTACCTCATCCTACGACGCGACGCGACGACGCCTTCAATCAGACGGCTCTGAGACTACCCGCACTCATGCTCCTCTAAATCTCTCCATTAAAAGGAATATTCTGTCCTGGTCATCAATATTCTCTCATCTATATCAATTTCTTCTGCACCCATAGATCCTTTAATATCATCCCCTATCCATTGTGGGACCCACTTTTTTTTTCTTTATTTCTTTTTTTTCTCTCCCCTTTTCTTTTTCCCCTCTCTCCTTTATCCATTCGTCCGCACCACCGCTGCCTCCTCGCTTCACGCCGCCGACGCCACGCCTCCCTCCCTCCCTCCCTCTCCGCGCCGGCGAGCGCGCGCGGAGGCTGCCGTGGTGGCGCTCGGCAGCAATGGCTCCCCCTCCCCGCGAAGCTCCTCGACCGGCGCAGCTCCCCCTCCCCGCGCCCCTCCACCGGCACGGCCCCGGAGCGACGTCGTGGCCGTCCCTGCGCCGCCCCAGCCCTCCTCGCCGCCGGGACGCCCGCCCCCCGCCCGATCGTCGCCTGCGCGAGTGGCGGCGGCGGTGCGGGAGGCCGGGTCGCGACGACCACGGTGCCCCACCACGCGGAGGCTGCCGGCGCGCCGCCCCCTATCTCTCCCTTCTCAGCCGCGCTGGCCGTCGAGGCGAGCCCGCCGCTCTTCCCTCGACGACGACCGCGAGATGGCGAAAGTAGCGTGTACCCTCGTGGCCGGCGTGCCTGGAGACTAGAGGAGTACTGTGCTCTCAGGTGGCGCAGGACCGGTTCCGGGGTATGAAAAGCCGTGGTAGACGGGGTTGGCATATGCAAGTTTAAGTGCTACATATGCAGTGTGGATAGGGATCCCCAGCTGAGTACTTTCTGGATTCGAATCGACGTTGCTCCTCGGTTAATGGAGACTTGATCCACTGACTTACACCGAAAAGTGGTTCGGAACTAGAATGCTTTATTTTGAGAATGATTAAGCAATTGAAAGAATGTGATATATGAGAAGGAATATTAGAACTCTGGCTATGATTAAAATAATGTTGAGATAAAATATTGAGATAGGATAGTAATGCTTTTCTGCAAAACTCTTGAACTCTTGCTCACAGCCTTACTTTGACTCCCCTCAGCCTGCATTCCTGAGTCTCATCTTTCTTTTTAGTCGGGTAAGTCTTGCGGAGTACCCCAATACTTAGGGTTTGTTAACCCCTATCGCAGGAAGTCATCAGTCGAAGATCTGTCTTGCTCCCTGCTGCGTGACGCTCGTTCGTGAAGGAAGTGATGATGAGTGATGTTGGACCCTTGGGCAGGGTTCGTATTATTATGTGGTATTTGCTACCTTAATGCTACTTCTATTTCAGTATAGATTGTAATAACTGTACTCGAATTTATATTTGGATCGCTGGTTTGTAATCTAAGTACTATAAAATCTTCCGCACCTTTACTCTGATGTATTTTTATTATGAAATGTTGTAATCCTGTAATGGCTTCGCAATGGAATCCTGTCAGAGAATACGGGTGCTTATGTAGCCCGGCAGAGCCTTCTAGATCATCTGGGACACGGGTCTGGCTGTCAGAGGTCATTAGTGACAATGACAGGTGCCTGTGGGCCATATGATTTAGGCGGTTCTGTTACACCTCGGCCATGGCGCCGCAGGGTGAGGTCGGCCCCCGGCCATGGGAGGGCGGGTGCGAGGTCGGCCATGGCGAGGAGCTCGCACCAGCGCGTGGGCATGGAGGATGGAGGCGGCGGGGCAGGCGCGGTGGCGCGGCGTGGGCTCGCCCCCTCCCCGTGTCGAGGCGGCCGCGGTAGGCACACGGTGCAGCTCCACCGGCGTCCGCGGCGGGCACGACCCCCTCCCTGTGCCCTCCACCGGCGGCCGCCCCCTCCCCTTCTTCCTTCCCGCCGCCGACGCTGCGTCACGGCGGAGCTCGGGCATCCACGGCGCGAGCGTAGGGCGCTGGCATTGGGCGCAGAGCTCCAGCATCCACGGCGCGGGCTCCATCGACAGCTCCGCCGTGGGCGCATGGCCTCCGGCGACCTCCTCTGCTCCCATGGCCGTGGGAAGACGGCGCTCCCGGATGCAGGCGAGGAAGGAGCTGTACACCGTCGTGGTGGCCGCCAAGAACCACCGGCGCGGGCAGGGCCGCCGCCTCCGGCCGCGGGCGAGCCCTCCACGCGCTGCTGCTGCTCTCTCACTCACCGGTCTCCTCCCTCCTTGCCGTGGTGGGGACTCGTGGGCAAGCGTGGCGGGGGAGACAAGCACGACGGGGCCCATCCGTCGTTTACGGGAGGCCCGGTATCGCTGGGAATTTCCCGGATGCCGCCTGCGATACCGGACAACGTGGCATGATACAGGGCACCGCTGCAGCTCCATCTTCCGGTACGTGCTCCTGCAGGAAGTGGATCCAGGACCCGCTGCGGATGGTCTCATGGCGTTTCGCCACGACCCCCGGCCCTGTATACGTACACGTCGTCTCGCTGCCTGCGTCTGCTTGCATGAACATGCATGCATGTTGTTGGCTGGGCTTGGGCCATATCACGCGACGCTGGAAAGTGGAGCCTACCAAAGCCCATATCACGCGACGCTGGAAAGTGGAGCGGAGTTATCCATTTCCGCTCGTTTTTACGCCGGATTCGGTGGCATACCGGCCCGCTAAAAGCATGACACGATGCCACGATGGCTTCTTTGCATACCAATATAGCGCTTCTCAAAATGTTTTATTACCCAGGTGTCTACTCAAAGAAAAAAACTTTTACCCAGGTGTAGGCATTGCTCGCACGGCACACAGCCACACACGCTTAGATATTGTCCATTTTATTTTATTTGTTATTTACGGAATCCAAATCCATGGTAAAATTTTACCATCCGCGTCGACCCTTTTTAAAAATCATGTAATTAATATCTGTCATGAATTATCAATAAAGAAATTTATGCCAAACATTTTTTTATTTTTTCTCACTCAATATATTTTGACTTATTGATTGATAGTTTATAGATTTCCAGCTAGATTTGTGTTGGTTTTAAGAAAATACAGAGGTGGTCATCAAAGAAAGGACACGATTATCGCACCTTGCTCGCCGACGCTCCCAGCATCGACGGCCGCCGCCGACGCCGGGCTACTTTGGTTGGCTCCCGCCTGTAAGTTAAATCAGGCACCGACAAGCCTCCACAACCCTTGCTCAATCTAAACCGCCACATCCACCACCACGGTCGACGGCGCTCTAGCATCCCGCCCACCCATTGTCGGGCCGACATACTACCAAGCATCTAGAGTCAAGGGTAGGCAGAGGGGGAGACAACAAACCCTAACCCGCCTTTCGGTGGAGACAGCAATGGCTGGCGCCCGATGTGATGTTGAGCGGCAACGCGAGAGCGCGACCTCTCGTACATTAGAGTTTACGATTGTGAAAACTCTTGTCCATGTCACTCGTATATACAGTGGCGGATCCACATGGGGGGCTGCAAACCCCCCCCCCCCCCCCCCCCGCGTAATATCTTGATTTCAGCTCTAATTACTGCAGCAAAAGCTTGATTTTACCATTAAAACTTCATGCAATTCAAAAGCTCCATTATTTTAGCCCCCCCTGCCCTCTATCCTGCCTCCGCCACTGCGTATATATATTGGGGGGGCATATGCTTGCGTGAATCATTGCATATCGGTGTGTATTGTTTCACGTGTCGCGCTTAACTTTTGCGCGTAACTAGCAAATGTGCTTGTACCCAATACATTTCGAGACTTGATTCCATACAATGCGAAGTCGTTCTAACTCATATGAGCATGGATCATGGATCGGAACATGGATGCCATAGATCAATTTGTAACCCTGCCCCCCGGACTATATAAGGCGGGCAGGGGGTCTACTCGAATCATCTAATCTACTAGCAATACAACACAGCAACATACAGGACGTAGGGTATTACGTCTCGTGGCGGTCTGAACCTGTCTAAATCTCTGTCTCGCACGAATTGTGCTCCCTCGTTCGTCTCAGGCGCACCCTCACCGTCTCATCTACTACCGCGGGCATACCCCTCGGTAGACTATCGTCGGTATTCCATCGACAGTTGGCGCGCCAGGTAGGGGGTGTGTTTCCTGATCACATGGCGAGTAAGACGGTGATTTTTCTTTTCGTCGACCACGTCCGGCGGCGATGGCAGACCAGATGGAAATTTTCTTCGTCGTCGTCAACCACGGCAACGTTCGATGGCGACGAACCAGATCTGAATTTTCGTCGTCGACAACGCCAACGGCATCAGGCGGCAGCGTCATCAACAGCTGTACGTAGAAAGCTGCGTGCGAGCAAGTCGAGACTTCGCCTTGATTCGATGAGACGGTGGGCGGTGGCCAGCATAAAGCCTCAAGATTTCAAGTCGCAACATACACTGCCAAGGGCACTCACCTTGCTGGAAATTATCGTGATATACGAGATTTGATGGGACACGACTTACTGCATCAACGCCAAGCACCAGATCGAAGAAAAAAAGCTCAAGCAGCCAGAAAATCCAACGGCGATCAACCACATCACGTGATGCCCCTACGGAGTCCTATTCCGGATGCTACTAGTTTGCGCCGCGGCGTCACGATCGGATCAGAAAAGGCAGCAAGCGTCCATGCACTACTACGTGACGGATTTCAATATCGTCCAATTAACCAAGCATGCTAGGCGTGCAAGCAGGCTTGCGCCGCGGATGAGCAAGTTGTCAGGATTCACGGACAGATTGACGCGATCTCCAAAGTTATCCAACTACTGGTCCAACGAAAAAGAGAATCAATCGCGCTTCGTCAAACGCTCTACGACGGCCTCGACAACAATATCATCGCTAAGATTAATTATCTCCAAGATTTTTCGCCAACATAAGCCCCGAACAGGCTCGGACACCCACTCCTAATATCATCACCAAGATTATCTCCATGATTCCTCGTCGCCGATATAAGTCCCAACCAAACTCGGGCACCTACTTCGGATATCATCGCCAAGGCTATCTCCATGATTCTCCGTCACCGATGTAAGCCCCGCACCTGCTCGGGCAGCACGACTTCGCCAATGCGTAACCCCCGCACCCGCCGGGCAGCATCTGGCTCGACGACGCGTAAGCCCCGCACCTGCTCGGGCAGCACGACTTCGCCAATGCGTAACCCCCGCACCCACCGGGCAGCATCTGCCTCGACGACGCGCAAGCCCCGCACCTGATCGGGCAGCACGACTTCGCCAATACGTAACCCCCGCACCCGTTGGGCAGCATCTGGCTCGACGCCGCGTAAGCCCTACACATGATAGGCCGCCAACTACGCCTCTTCACCGACTGCCCCGATATATCGGGTAGCCTTCGCCCACGATAAGCGTAACCCCCGCCTAGCGCGGGCAGCTTCGCCACCACGTAAGCCCCGGGGACGCTTGGGCCGTTAAGTCTTCGCTAACACGTAAGCCCCGAGGACGCTTGGGCAGGTTAGCAGCGTCTCCAAAAGCCCCGGCAAAAGCACGGGCACCACGCAGGGCGTGGAGGACTCCTCGCCGACTTCTCAATAAGCCCCGACCTCGCTCAGGCACTTTGCTGCTCTCCATGACTCACCAACCTCCAGAAGGTCTCCAAGTCGTCGTCACTCTCCAAGACACGCCTACGCCATATTCTCTAATCGAGCTTTATGCTCGGGGACTTCGTCGAGACATCGGACTCCATAGCGTTTTTCAGTCAAGCTCTACACCCAAGCTTTCCATCGACATATCTCCGATCTGAATTTTTCAACGCCTGGAAGATCCACGTACGGGTGAGCCATAAGATCAACGACTACTGCCTGCCATCGCCGAGCCATCAGCCTACAGCGTTATGCAAATTCACCGGCTTCAAAAAAATACGAAGACCACGATTTGCATGCACTCGTGCACGTGTAAGGATTGACTAAGCGAGCAAACAAATATATCTACATAGGCAAGTCAAGGCACTCTGCGGCGGCGGCATGGCGTGGATTTCATCATCCTCTACATGCCGTGTTTGCCGATGCCTAAGGCACCTCTCCGGAATTTGGGCCTTGTTCTTCAGCAGTCGTCCACGTCATGTCGTCAATGCGTCGAACAACTACCAAAGGCAAAGAAATTAATTACGCTCTCGTCGTCAACACTCTGCGGTAGTCTCGACAACAGCAAGCTTGGAACCGTCCAGGCCATCACGCGAGCCACGTCAGCCGGCTCCTCGACACGCCGACCACTCCACTTGACGTCAATCAAGCTAAGTGATATTTTTAAATACTTTTCTATGCATTCTTCAATCTCCATGTATTTCCGGAAATTATCTTTATGGTTCTTCGCCACCGACCTCTCTAAAAGCCCCAATAAAGCTCGGGCACTCGCCGACATAAGCCCCGACCACGCTCGGGCACTCAGAAGATTTTCTTCGCCAATGAGATACTAAGTATCTCTCCGTTTTTTCCTCTCAAAATTTGCTTAACGTACCTTGGTAGCCATACCTTAATCCATGAAACATGTCTTCGCCCCGTAAGCCGTCAAACCGAATGGTCATATTAACAAACCTCTGAATCAGATGCCGGGTCAGGTGCTTAAACGTAACAGGCCAACTACCAGGGGAAATTATGTGACCTGACAAGAGCAAGAAACGGGCAATCTTATCATGCATTCTATAATATTCGGATCTGCTTTCTTCGCCAAAAATCTACATCATATTTATTTTGCAGGAACTCTTCGCCGGACACTCATCATCGCTTCTCGCCGTCCTCGCGCTGATCGGACACCGTCTCCGACCAGGCTGGGGATTCGTCGCCGTCGCTCCTCGCCGTCCTCGTGCTGCTCGGACATCATCTTCGACCACGCTGGGACTCGCCGTCGCTCCTCGCCGTCCTCGTGCTGCTCGGACATCATCTCCGACCACGCTGGGACTCGTCGTCGCTCCTCGCCGTCCTCGTGCTGCTCGGACATCATCTCCGGCCACGCTGGGACTCGTCGTCGCTCCTCGCCGTCCTCGTGCTGCTCGGACATCATCTCCGACCATGCTAGGACTCGTCGTCGCTGCTCGCCGTCCTCGCGTTGCTCGGACTACGCCGGGGCCGTCGTCGTCTTCATTAAGTGTTTCCGAGCAGCAAAATTGCTCGGGGACTTCGTCGCTTTCGTCAAGTGTTTCCGAGCAGCAAAGCTGCTCGGGGTTTCATCGCCTTCGTCAAGTGTTTCCGAACAGCAAAGCTGCTCGTGAACTTCGTCGTCTTCATCAAGCGTCTTCGAGCACCATGCTGCTCGGGGGCTTCATCATCTTCGTCAAGTGTTTCCGAGCAGCAAAATTGCTCGGGGACTTCGTCGATTTCGTCAAGCGTTTCCGAGCACTAAAGCTGTTCGGGGACTTCGTCGCCATCGTCAAGCGTTTCCGAGCACTAAAGCTGTTCGGGGACTTCGTCGCCGTCGTCAAGCGTTTCCGAGCACTAAAGCTGCTCGGGGACTTCGTCGTCGTCATCAAGCGTTTCCGAGCACTAAAGCTGTTCGGGGACTTCGTCGCCGTCGTCAAGCGTTTCCGAGCACTAAAGCTGCTCGGGGATTTTATCGTCTTCGTCAAGCGTTTTCGAGCACCAAGCTGCTCGGGGACTTCGTCGTCTTCGTCAAGCGTTTCCGAGCAGTACAGCTGCTCGGGGATTTCGATGCCTCATTAAGCGTTTCCGAGCAGTACAGCTGCTCGGGGACTTCGTCGCCTCGTCAAGCGTTTCCGAGCAGTACAGCTGTCCGGAGACTTCGTCGCCAAGCTATCAAGTCACTCCATGCTATTCGGCTCAGGGTGCTGATCTTGGGCAGCACATCGGGGGTCTTGATATGCGCCTCGCCTGCTCAGAAGATTTTTTCCCGATCACTTGTTGCGCTCAGGGACTTCGTCAACACTTCACAAGATCAACAGGGATAAAGATTTTGACCCTGACACCACGTGACTGCGTCACCTACTATCAGGCTCGGGGACTAAGTGGATACACTTCACCTAACGGTGAAGGTATTGGTTCTGACGAACCAAAAGTGGATACACTTCACCAAAGAGAAACTCTTTTTTAAATTTTTTCTGAGCTCCTTACATCCGTCTGGTCAAGCAACTCCGAAGATCTGCACCTCCCGATGAATGCAAGGCGCTCGGGGACTAGCTGTGGGGATATAAACCCCCAGTACCACAAGTCAAGACGTGGGCCGCACCATCAAAGCTGACCCGGCCCAGAAGATAAAGACGTGCGGCGTAAGACAGTGCACCGCACGGTTATTGTACCAACTTGATTAGTTTACTTGTAACCTTGTCCTTTCAGACTATATAAGGAGAGGTAGGGATAGATCCCACAACTCGGGCCAACTCAACTCATAATAATATAAGACAGCAACACACAGGACGTAGGGTATTACGCCTCGCGGCGGCCTGAACCTGTATAAATCTCGTGTCTCGCGCTTACTGCGCAACGCTTGTTCGTCTCAGGCGCACCCTCACCGTCTCATCTACTACCTTGGGCATACCCCTCGGTAGACTATCGCCGGTATTCCGTTGACACCTACATCCTGTGCATCGTGAAGGAGACGCCGCGCATGCACCCTCCGGGCCCGCTACTCTCCTGGGCGCGCCTCGCCATCCACGACGCGCATGACGGCGGCCACCTGGTCCCCGCCGGCACCACCGCCATGGTGAACATGTGGTCTGTCGCGCTTGACCCCGCCATCTGGGCGGAGCCGGAGGAGTTCCGCCCCGAGCGCTTCCAGGAGGAGGACATGAGCGTCCTCGGGAGCGACCTCCGCCTGGCCCCGTTCGGTGCCGGCCGCCGCGTCAATGTTAATGTTAGTGAAATTTATACATCAGGTTGTCAGAATCTAATAATTCAAATCAAAATGCATCCTTCCAAGTGACACTATATCAAATACAGATTAAAATAATTACGAACTAACATAAAAGCCAACAAGAGGGCCATTTACCGCTGCCTAGGCATGGCCTAGTAGAAACGTCGATAGTGTAAATCATTTATTACCAAGAAACATTGCCTCAAACTCTCTTTTCGGGTTGCTTCCAAAATCCAGCGACACAAAGCATTAAGAAATGATATCACAGAAAACCCAGCACTGCAAGCGTGGACAAAGCGTTGACAGGAATTGCCAAATGAATCAACTCTTATGTTCAATGCTTCCCAAAATCCAGCAATAGAAGCCATGGAGAAAGAAGGATCCTAATAAGAAAAAGCTAAAACTAAGGCTAAGAGCTCTCAGAATCAACTCTTGAGACCATAAGAGCGCACTGAAGGAACAACCAAAACAAAGGGTTTGTTTAGTTCCCTATGGAATGCAAAATACAAAATGTCAACTCTTTTGGAATAATGAAATGTAAAATGCTAAAATATTCAGGGGTGTGTTTACTTTCATCCAAAGTGTAGAATGACAACATTCATCATGGTGTTTTTGGCCTATTTTTGATCTCCAGGGTGCCAAATCCAAAATGCCCAAAGGCCAACTTTTCGGTACAATTTCACTGTGGTGTTTAGCTTCATTTTGCAAAATGATGGGCCAAAACACCAATTTCTTTTTTTTTTGGCAAGAATGGGGAACTAAACAGGCCACCACCAAAATGAAATGCAGGCTCGTGTTGTTGCTAAGCCCCAAAGGAAGGAGCTTTTCTCACGCGAAACAAAATACAGACGATGTAGCACCCGATTTTCTAAAGAATACCAAGCGCTAGCTATATGTGTGTCAGGATGTCCACAAGACACATATAGCGACAATTATGAAAAATATCAGAAGGGATGCTTTATTACATATTGAAACATATTAACATCAAGACTTACATATATATCAGAGCACAATGGAAACTATTCCTAATCTTTATCTTCGGGTCATCATACTCCACAGGGACAGGTTGACTGGGGGAGCATTCCACCTACTACTCATGTAACTCCACAAGAAACTCCTGACTTGAACCGTCCTCTAGTACCCATCCAAGATTTTTATTGGTGATAAAAACAAGTGTAATGCTCAACAAGTATAACATGAGGGGATGCAAGACTCAAAATGTTAGACTCGATTGAACTGCGATAAGCATTTTTAGTTGATCATATTTTATTTATTAAACCTAAGTCACTAGGTTATGCTTGGATGCCCATGTAATTATAATTAATTATCATCATCATCATCATCATCATCATCATCAATATTGATCATCACCTCTGCCATCCATAGAGAACCATCTATCTCAAAAAGGATCCAGGCCGCTCGTGTCCGTGAGCACGGCTGATATATCAGTTTGATCAAACTTTGCAGAGTGTATACACTTTCACATTGAGTTATGATTCTCTTTTGTCTGAGGTGATCAGACTTTTGACCCACTTCCAAGATAAGTCGGCAGGGTCTCACTACGAAGCCCTTCACTAATTACCGTAACAAGTTAGTAGCCGCGAGGTTTCACCGTCTAGGCGAACGGAGCCCCCCATCAAGATTGGCACACTTATGACCACAACCCAACACACATCTTCATAGGCAGGAAGCCATTATGCAACCTAGTCCTCCCTCTTGCGCTGAAAACTTTCGGTAACACTAGCAAGCTAAAGAAAACTAGCTATATGACTAAGAGGGGGGGACTAGGTTGCATCCGTACAACCTTGAGTAAGGTGGAGTTTAAACTTGAAGAAACATTCTATTGCTTTGGGGAGTTTTGAACTTGGGTTCTTTTATGTTTTCTCTGCTGTAAAGGGGGTGGTTGGTGGAGAGGCCATTGTATGGCTGATTCTGGTTGTAAGGTTGATTGTCCGGTTAGCGGAAGTTGGGCTTAGTCCCCTTTTTGTAATGGCAAGCTCTAAACATTCGCGTGAATGTGAAGGCTGGAATACGTTATTCCGAAATCTAAAAAGAGAGTGTCACCAGGCGTACAATGCTGAAAGCAAATGATAGATGAGAAACGGATTAGAAAAGGCGAAGTTGATTAAACTGCAAGGTAAATTTACGCACAACTTGGCCAACTCCTTCAATATGTCGTCTTCGTACATCGCCCAATTTTTTCAGACCAAGAACGAGAAGAAGAAAACTCAGGTTGCCACAAGAGCAAATGACTGGAGGGCGGGTCATGTCAGTACCGCCGGCGTCGGCAGTGTCGTGCCTGCCGCGCCGCCCGTGTGAGAGCTCGACGAGGTACTTGCGGCACTCCGCTGATGTGGCGCACGAGAGGGCCGAGCAGACGCACGGTGGCACGACCGGCCTGATGGGCGTCGCCGTCCTCCCACTCCCACGCGTCGGCACTGTTGGAGTTGTTCCAAATTCACTCCAGGATGTAGGCCGGGCTTCTGACGGAGCGAAGCGGAGGCCCGTCGCCGGAGGCTTGGGCCGGTCTCGCCCCTGTACTCGGGGGGTGCGGGGGGCGGAGCCCCCCGCGGTACGGTACGGTATATACACCCTTGCTAGGGTTTCGTGGAGACTTGATTCTCTTGTAAGCCGCTATAGGCGTGTAACCCAAAACTCTTGAGATAGTGAGATTGTTGCTGGCTGGTGCCCGTGGTTTTTCCCCTTCACATCTGAGGGGTTTTCCACGTTAAATCGTGTGTCTCCTCTGTGGCTTGATTCTTTACTTCATATTCCTATACGTCGTTCATAACAGGCACGCCCCGCGGTGTCCATCCTGTACACTGGCTCCCGTCCGCGCCGGAGGACGACGCGCGCACGGCGTCCACCCAGCAACGCCCCGGCGCGTCGGCGTCGAGCAGCACCCACTCCTCGCCGCCATCGTCGGCAAAGCAGAACCGCAGGCCGAAGCAGTCCGTGCCGCGGTGGGCGCGAGGACCTGCGCGCCCATGACCATGACCAGGTTCAGGAGGCTCAGCGTCAGCTGACGCATCCCGTACGCCCGGCCCTCCGCCAGGCTCAGGAACCGCGCCACCGAGAGCTTTGGCGCTCCGGCCGTCGTCGCCGTCCCAGCGGCCGGCCTACCCCAAAACGGTGCCCAGGAGCAACTGTTGGCGGTGGCATACAAGGAACCACTGAGCTTTTCGCAGGGCACGTCAGCGAAGGGAAGAATGGACATTTCGTTCTCTAGTAGTTAAGGTAGGTTATTAGAGGCAAAGTTCACGGTAGGGTCTTTTAGTTTGTACGAAATCATAGTCCAAAACAAAGCAATTACTTACTGGTTTAGCTCGTGTTTTCTTTTTGAAGTAGTTTGGCAGAAGCATCGATTGTTCGTGGCTGCTCACACGGTTCCGGTGCATCATCGGGCCATTCTCAATTGTGTGTAATCATAACTTTCTACTAGGTATTTCGAAAAAAAAACTCTCAACTGTTCGTTGTCTATAGTGTATTTTCAGTGCTTTAGTTGTTCAGGGTTTTACTTTCAGGAGCCGTTTTTTCATTTCTAGTGAACTGAAATATAATAGATAGATCAGGCTATTTTGTTTGAGATTTACCATTCCACAACTTTCTAAAGTTCACATATTAATCTATTTCAAATTTAGGGCCCCTTTGGAAGCTAGTGTAGGTAAATGATACGAATAGGAAAACTGGAGGAATTGAGGTGGATCGTCTTTCCAATCTCATGGTAACAGTAAATACAGGAATGGCCCTTTGGTAAGCTCAGAAAAATATAGGAAAATTCTCTCTCCACTCCTAGTCTCCTACCGGCCAAAACACCGCACAAACAGAGCCCACACCTTCGTCTCTCCCATGGCGCCCCGCTCTCCTCACTCGTCTCCCCCACGACGCTGCCCTTTCCTCTCCCTTACCTCACCCTCACCCTCAACCACACGGCGCTCAGTCCTCCCTCTCCCCCTTTTTCTCTCCCCCCTCGTCCACGGCCACGGGCAGATCTAGGCGTCCGCGGCGACCCAACCCTCGGCCATGGTGACCTCGGGCGGATCCAGCGCCCGCGGCCATGGCGACCCTGGCCTCGTGCAGATCCAGGCGGCCGCGGCCACGACGGTGACCAGATCCGACCTCCCCGCGAGAAGGTACAAGGCGGGGCGATGGCCGGAGAAGCGGCGGAGCCTACACGGATGGCATTGCCTGGCGGCCGAAGGGAAGGTCTGTGGGCGGCCGGGGCGGATTGCGGCGCCCCACCTCTGTCGGATCCGGCCACCCGGGGCCGCAAGCGGCGCACTCCGTCGACGCCCTCCCACCAGCGAGTCGGCAGCGGCGGCGGCTAGCGTGCTGCAGGTCGACGTCGTCGATGACCTCCACCGCGGGCACCTGACCGCGACGCGAGGGGCTGCGTGGTTCTCCTGCGCCGTCCTGGAAGTGGAGGCCACGCCCGTGAAGAAGCGGCAGCGTCCATCCGCTCTGCTTCAGCGCAGCGGCGTGTCCGGTAGGAAATTTTCCAAGAAGTCCGACCTCATGCTTTGTTTCCTCCGGAATGTAGGCATAGGATTCTATTCCGGTGGAAAGCTTCCTTCGTTTTTGGTAGAACCAAAGAGCAGGAAAGGATCCTATCCTATGAAATTCCTATCCTGTGATTTTCCTTTGATTCACCCGTGAACCAAAGGGGCCTTACGGTGTGAGGCCATGGGAGATGAAAATAGATCAAGGCCTCTTTCATTTTGAGGGAATGAAAATTGACTTGATAGATTAGGCTATTTGCCTTGAAATTTAACATTTCAAAAAATTTCAAAATTCACATATTATCTCAAATTCATAGGGTGAAAGATGAAAACAGATTCTATAAATCATCGTGCTATGTTTCTACTTTGCAACTTATGAGTATCTCCAACAATTTGCTATTTTTTATTTCTCAAATCACGCTATTTGTCAACTCACAAAATAATATGTGGAAGAAAAAAAGATAACATAATTTTAGTCCTCAAACCCAAAGTATTTCCCACCAAAAGATAAAAGGAAAATAACCAAAAGATAAAAGGAAAATACTTTTACAACGAGGACTCTATACTTTCCACTAATTAACTGATTCTACAATAAAAATTTTTCTCCCCAGCAAACTTGCAACAGAACCCTAAGAGCCAAATAAAATTGTGTTTCTGCACTCCACGAAGCACCACCGCAGCCGCGGCGCTACCCGCGCGCTCGCCGTAGCCGTGTCACGGCTGCGTTGCCGCCTCCCCGGCAGCATGAGCACGCGCGTGCGGCCATCCATGCCAGGCTGTCGCTTCCGCCCCACCAGCCCGCGTCCCTCCTCGCGGGTGCGCATCTGCTCGCGTACAGGAGCGCCGCCTCGATGCGCCCTGGTCCTCTCAGGTCGCCGACTAGTCCGCCGCCGCCGCCGAGCCCTCTGTGGCCAGGAATCAGCCCTGCCATGGCCCTAGACAGCGTCGATGATAGTATCGTCTCGCGCGCAAGGGGAAGAAGCAGCGGCGCGAGAAAGGCCGCGGGTCGCGTGCGCGCATATTAGCGCGCTGAATGTTTACTCAGAGCAACGCTGAATCTTCACTGACCAACTCTAACACTTTTGCATACGGGCTTTGCATTCTTGTTTTTTAAAAAGTCTATAGAACTCCTAGCCAACAGTTTTAAAAATTAGCTTTATATTTTTGTTAACTTGTTAAAAATCATGTGATGGATTGACATGTATGCAAGCTCACGATCGGCTTGACATTCCGTCTCGCGCAGACGCGCACTACTCATGCGCACGCTCTTCCCTCCGCGCCGCCAACGGCTATATTGTGAAGTTGGAAAAAGGATACCGATATGTCTCACGCGTAGGCCGCCAACGGCTGGGCCAGGCTAGGCCGTGGATGTGACTGGCGAGGCAGGCAGGCAAATGGATGGACTTTTCATTTTTCTGTCAATCATGTTGCTTGAATATGGGAGTTACTTCCATTATTTCTAATTAATAAAATGAATTGTCATTTCTCCACTATGGAAGGTGGCGAGAGGCTCACGGCTCCTGGCCTCCACGTGAGGCTCCTTGCCTTCTCAAGGTGACGTGAGGCTCCTCGAGGCTCCTGGCCTCTCAGTTTTTTGTTTGCTTTCCAATCCCCTTGGCCTTTCTTTCGCGTAGTATATATCCTATGCTCCTTCGCTAGTCATCTTATTGGTTCTTATTTCTCTTGCTACCGAGACAACTACGAAAACAAGAACACACATCAGCTGCAAGATGGTTTTCCCCGTCTCATAACTCTGCGCGCACATAGAAGCGAGAGGGTAGGTGCCTCCGAAACCCTTACCATCTAGGAACCCTGCTCGGAGTGCATGGCAATTAGGTTTTTGGAAACGACTACGTGACTGCTCAATCTCTTCCTTTTCCTGGTGACCGTTCGTGTGATCGATCATTGACGTCTTCTTCCTGGAGGCGCGTACGGCACTGCGAACATCATCCAGCACTGACTGTGTTCCACTACTTCAAGGAACGCATCAATTCGCATGCCATGACTGGAGGTGCTGGTGCGAGTGGAGCCTCCTATGCCTTCGACATGGGACCCTCGATGGGGATCACCAGGGTTCCCTACCGAGTACGTTATAGAAGTGGGCCCATACGATGGTCCCACAACCTAACAAACCAGATATGGACCAAGCTACGTGCGTTCCACCAACTCCTAGACTGATTGTATAAGGAAAAATGTTTGAAACTTATTTTAGGACTCTATATTTGTATTCGACTAGGACTCAAACCCCTCGGCAGCACCTGAACTATAAAGGATGCTGATGACACCCCTTGTAGAAGAAGTATACAGTATACATGGCTGAATCATCAGAAGTCAATTAACTCCACCGGAGATCCCGGATTTGAGATCCTCTGACGAATCACAAGCCAACATCTTATGAAAAGTCTGATAGCAACGAAAATGAAGAACAAATTAAAGGCAGGCCAGAACAAAGAAGAAACCTTGGCCGCAGAAATAGAACTAAACAAAGGAAACAAGCCTGGGATCAAGTATAAAGCCGAACTCGTTAAATACAACAAGAAAAGGGCTGAGCAATAAGCGGTAAAAAACACAGACAGAGCTAGGATTGAAGTATTAACCAAAGAACTGGTTAAGCTATGCCAAAGAATCTTTTTGATATAGTATAACACACGTTCAAACTTGTCGTGACATTATTTTATTGCTGTTGTAGCACACGGACATTATTTTATTGCATGTCTAGTAGCTATATAAGTGCTAGTACAGCCTGCCAGCAGCCCGAGTTGCACTGGTCAGATTAATGGGAATCTCTTGGTAAATTTAATTAGTACGGAGTATATGCATACAAGATGTTAGCAGCATGCATGCTTCAAGCATCAGGTCGTCCAGAATGTAATTAGGTTTTCTACGGAGACGGAGTACATTATTACAACCAGAATGCTGCGTGAGAAAACTGGAATGTATTCTTGGACACTGCATATGATCTCGTTTTGCGGCGAATCTTAGTTTGCAGCTCTCCCTTGTGATCATACTTGAGGCCAAACAATGTGACGTGGAGCACGGCGTTGAGATGATTACCACGAGGCATGACGTTCTCGATGAGGCAAAACCTGCTGTCACCCATGTAGGTAAGGGTGGTATTCAGGCGCTGCCGTTTTGGGTATTCCTCCTTGCCGAAGAGCTTCTCCTTGAGCTTGCTGCACACGGGCGGCGCCATGGCGGTGGCGCTGCGAGAGGCGACTGGGCAGCAGCAAACGTATCCATCTTCTTTGTGGTGAAGCCCAACCCACGCGTCCAACTCGGCGTCGAAGTAGGCTTGGCCTCGAAACGGCAGCACCCAGTCGCCGAGCTCCGTCCACACGCCGTTGCCGGTGTCGAAGGCGTGCGTATCGTGGCGCGTCGTCGAGATAAAAATGGTTCGTCCGTCGGGGTGCAACGCGTAGGCGGCGATGTCAAACCCGTTGAACCGCGGGGGCGGCGCACAGCTCCAGGACCACTCCATGCGCGGATCCCATAGCCCGAGGCCGCACTTGGTGGCCGGCGCCCACGACAAGGCATGGAAGGAGGGGGACTCATTGAGCTCCAAACAAACCGACGTCAAGGCGTACAACCTTTCGCCGACCCCCATTGACGCACCAAAGTCGTAGAGCCGGTCCCGGTCGGCCGGAACGCGCGGGCCGGCTGAGAGGGCGCCTGTCGCCGCGTCGTAGACGAACAGCTTTGGTGCGTGCTCGTCGTAGCGGCAGCGCGGGTTGGTGGCCACGAAGATGTTCGTGCCCATGGCGGCGAAGGCCATGCAGCAACTGGCAACCGGCGACGCTAGCCGGAGGGCAGCAGGCTCCGGGAGCTTGTGCAGCAGCTCCCGGCGGGAGTCAGTTGCTGCGGCGGCGGCGGCTTCATGGTCGTCGCCATCCATGATTTCGTCGGCGTCCATCTTATGGATACTGTACCCGCCCTCCCAGTCATCCAGCGCCAGGTACAGGTGCTGCTTCCGCCGCGGCCTGCTGCTACTCGTAATAATCGGGTGATCATGGTTCAACTTCTGCCGCTTAGACGTTGAGGACGAGGACGACGATGTATATGGCGCCATTGCGCCCGGTTCCGAAGTCCCCAACGAAGGAAGGGGCTTTCTGTCTGATCTAGGATGTGTTCTGCGGATATGCGGGGCTGGCCGGCTGCTGGGTTTTGGTTTTATAGATGGAGCCACGTTTGAAGTGCAGAATCGAAGTCGTAATCGGCGAAAGGAAAATCGATTCCGATGAAAGCAAGTCGGCAACGGCAACTCAACACCAAGATTGCTTCTGTGCAGCCGCGATTGGATTCGAATCTGAACCAACACGGAATCGTCAAGTCAGCAGTTTTTCCTTCTTTAGATAACGGTCAGCAGTTTTTTTTCTAGATTTATTTAAGGAATTTTATTTTTCAGACTAATCTTTTTGAGAGTTTTGCTCCGGTGGAACGCACAGTGCCGCGCGCGTAGGCGAATCGCGGCGTCTGACATGAATGAGGACACGGCGGAGGCGAGGGCGGCCGGCGGCGGAGTGTGGGAAGGGGTCGGGGCCGCTAGGTTCGAGGTGTCGACGGAGCCCATGCGGCCATGCCGGTGCTGCCGAACCCGGAGAAGCCCGACTTCTGGGAGGGAGGCCCTTCTTCGAGTAGTACGTGCGGACGTTCGGCGTCGTCTCCAGCGTTTCTCTCCAATACCCCGCAAGGGCGTTTAGAGGTTGTCGAAGCATACATCAATTCCCCGCAAGATATCACGCTAATTGGACACGTCCATGACTCTGCATGTAGAAACTCCAATTAGACACCATCAACCAATGCATTACAAGGTTTAAACTGTTAGCGCAGCACTTCTAAGTTCTGACTAGAGAATCGAGTATTGCAGTATGATAGTGTGCATTTGTCTTCAGCTTTGATGTGTAACTTCGCGCACAATAGAATCCCTTTGAAGTGCCAGACAGCCATAGCTTCGTATTCATTCCACGGTCTCTCCACTCTTGAGTATTTGCTATACCGTGACTAAATAAGTTAACTTTTGTCCACATTGGTTTTGTCGTACTAAAAGGGCGCTGCTAGCGGTCGAACGTCCGATGGGGTTCCTATGGACGCCCCCACACCGCACGTCTCCGCACCCCCGCCGCGTGTCCCCGGGACGTACCTCCACCGTTGTCCTGTCCGTTTTGCCACGTAGCGTTCGAAAAATTACGTTACAACATCTTAAAAAAAATATACTACAACATCTCAAGCCCTAATATTGCAACATCAAAAAAACGTCTACTTTCAAAAACCCCAAAAATACATTGGCAAAAAATTCGAAATCATCCGTTGAAGTATAAAAAAAACATTGCAACAAAGGCGAGATCTGAACCAGAGGGCTCGCCAGAACTCTGGCCACTGCCACATCCCATAGATCCAGAGGGAGGAAAATGAGGAGGGATTAGATCTAGAGGAAGAGGCGGAGAAGGCAGAAACCCATATCCATCCGCCACCGTAGCCATCCTCCTCTCCGGTGGGTGTGGGAGCCCGAGAGCTAGACCAGAAGGGCAAGTGGGTGGGTGGAGGGCGCGGTGGGGAGAGGGAAGGAGAGGGGGTGGACAGGCGCCGCGTGCGGCGACCTCGTGAAGGGGCGCTGAGGGCGGGCTCGATGGCGACGGCGTGAAGCGGCGACCTCGTGAAGGGGCGCTGAGGGCGGGCTCGACGGCGACGGCGTGAAGAGCAGTGTGAGTGTAGGAGAGAGCTTAGCGCGAGGAACAGGCGGAGTGAATAGAGTGCGGGCAAGGGGACCGTCCGAGAGGTTTTGTCACTTTTGGACATTTTAACAATAGCATTACCGACACTTAAATGCTCTCTCCGTAGGTGCGTTTACTTTGATCTTATAGTTGGCTTATGTGCTTACTGCTCCATGCTAAGGGATATTAAATCTAGGAGTATGTTGTTTCATGATGAAATTTTCAAGCATGAAGTTAGACATTTCAACAATGAGGCTCATGCTATTGCTAAATGTGTATGTAATATGATGTCAGGGAGATATGTTTGGCTCCTTAAGCAGCCAAAGATATTGCATATACCTCAAAACATTACGACTTCTAATATATAGTATGCCTACCTTCCTCTAAAAAATGATAGCTATATGACATATGTGACGCCTCTGAAGAAATCGACGACTCAAGATAGGTATTCGAACGGTTGTGTGAGTCAGAGATGCTAATCTAATGGCTCTAAAATTGGATCGGTTGTGTGAGTCACATATGCTAATCTAATGGCTCTAAAATTGGATCGGCTTGATGGGTTCATCACAGATGCATACACTGATTATGTCTATCAAGAACTTAATGACGATAGATATGACTTGGAAAGGGTGAATGAGTCACGTTGCATAAACCAAAACTAGCTACCTACTGCGTTGCATGTTTCTGTTTTTGCCTCTCTTTTTTCCGGAAAAACTGTGTCCGGCTCCTGTTCGTACACTCAATCTCAATGTTTGTCTCCACTAAACATTGCGTGGAGCACCACGCATAAAAAACTTGTGACAATTTGCTTGCACAAAAGATCCTATAGTCGATCCTTGTACTGTGCACTCTAACTAATACCTACACAGATCGAGACACGCAAAGTGAGACGTGAGCTCGGTTCGAGCGTTACCTCATCCTACGACGCGACGCGACGACGCCTTCAATCAGACGGCTCTGAGACTACCCGCACTCATGTTCCTCTAAATCTCTCCTTTAAAAGGAATATTCTGTCCTGGTCATCAATATTCTCTCATCTATATCAATTTCTCCAGCACCCATACATCCTTTAATATCATCCCCTATCCATTGTGGGACCCACTTTTTATTTTTTTTCTTTTTTTCTTGTTTTCTCTCCCCTTTTCTTTTTCCTCTCTCTCCTTTATCCATTCGTCCGCACCACCTCTGCCTCCTCGCTTCACGCCGCCGACGCCGCGCCTCCCTCCCTCCCTCCCTCCCCGCGCCGGCGAGCGCGCGCGGAGGCTGCCGTGGTGGCGCTCGGCAGCAATGGCTCCCCCTCCCCGCGGAGCTCCTCGACCGGCGCCGCTCCCCCTCCCCGCGCCCTCCACCGGCGCGGCCCCGGAGCGACGTCGTGGCCGTCCCTGCGCCACCCCAGCCCTTCTCGCCGCCGGAACGCTCGCCTTCCGCCGGATCGTCGCCTGCGCGAGTGGCGGCGGCGGTACGGGAGGCCAGGTCGCGACGACCACGGTGCCCCACCACGCGGAGGCCGCCGGCGCGCCGCCCCCTATCTCTCCCTTCACAGCCGCGCTGGCCGTCGAGGCGAGCCCGCCGCTCTTCCCTCGACGACGACCGCGAGCGGGCGGGCCAGGGACGGGGCCAGGTCGGCCCTCAGCCATGGCGCCGCAGGGTGAGGTCGGCCCCCGGCCATGGGAGCACGGGCGCGAGGTCGGCCATGGCGAGGAGCTTGCACCAGCGCTCGGGCATGGAGGATGGAGGCTGCGGGGCAGGCGCGGTGGCGCTACGCGGGCTCGCCCCCTCCCCGTGTCGAGGCGGCCGCGGTAGGCACACGGAGCAGCTCCACAGCGTCCGCAGCGGGCACGACCCCCTCCCTGCGCCCTCCACCGGCGGCCACCCCCTCCCCTTCTTCCTTCCCGCCGCCGACACTGCGTCACCGCGGAGCTCGGACATCCACGACGCGGGCGTAGGGCGCTAGCGTTGGGCGCGGAGCTCCGACATCCACGGCGCGGGCTCCATCGACAGCTCCGCCGCGGGCGCGTGGCCTCCGGCGACCTCCTCTGCTCCCATGTGCCGCCGCCGGAGAAATAGAAATGAAAAAGGAAGTCCGTTCAGATGGATGTGCACATGTGGCGGCGTTCCCATGTCTTGTCACCGACGGGCACGGATTTGGAACCGTTCGGCTACTTTGTACTTGGGTTAGAGTCCCAATGCACGGTAACCAACGGAGAAATGCTTTAGGGACCGTTCGTTGTCGGTCTGCTGGATCGAGACTTTGGAACTAGCCACATACTACGGGAAGCCTCTGACTCCGGTGGCTCTACTGCTGGAACCGACAACCACGCACTGGGAGTGGAGAGATGGCGAGAGTAGCGTGTACCCTCGTGGCCGGCATGCCTGGAGACTAGAGGAGTACTGTGCTCTTGGGTGGCGCAGGACCGGTTCCGGGGTATGAAAAGCCGTGGTAGACGGGGTTGGCATATGCAAGCTTAAGTGCTATATATGCAGTGTGGATAGGGATCCCCAGCTGGGTACTTTCTGGATTCGAATCGACGTTGCTCCTCGGTTAATGGAGACTTGATCCACTGACTTACACCGAAAAGTGGTTCGGAACTAGAATGTTTTATTTTGAGAATGATTAAGAAATTGAAAGAATGTGATATATGAGAAGGAATATTGGAACTCTGGCTATGATTAAAATAATATTGAGATGAAATATTGAGATAGGATAGTAATGCTTTTCTGCAAAACTCTTGAACTCTTGCTCACAGTCTTACCTTGACTCCCCTCAGCCTGCATTCCTGAGTCTCATCTTTCTCTTTAGTCGGGTAAATCTTGCGGAGTACCCCAGTACTCAGGGTTTGTTAACCCCTATCGCAGGAAGTCAGCAGCCCGAGATCTGTCTTGCTCCCTGCTGTGTGACGCTCGTTCGTGAAGGAAGTGATGATGAGTGATGTTGGACTCTTGGCCAGGGCTCGTATTATTATGTGGTATTTGCTACCTTAATGCTACTTCTATTTAAGTATAGATTGTAATAACCGCACTCGAATTTATATTTGGATCGCTGGTTTGTAATCTAAGTACTATAAAATCTTCCGCACCTTTACTCTGATGTATTTTATTATGAAATATTGTAACCCTGTAATGGCTTCGCAATGGGATCCTGTCGGAGAATACGGGTGCTTATGTAGCCCGGCAGAGCCTTCTAGATCATTTGGGACACGGGCCCGGCTGTCAGAGGTCATTAGTGACAATGACAGGTGTCTGTGGGCCATATGATTTAGGCGGTTCTGTTACACCTTGGCCATGGCGCCGCAGGGTGAGGTCGGCCCCCGGCCATGGGAGGGCGGGTGCGAGGTCGGCCATGGCGAGGAGCTCGCACCAGCGCGCGGGCATGGAGGATGGAGGCGGCGGGGCAGGCGCGGTGGCGCGGCGCGGGCTCGCCCAATCCCCGTGTCGAGGCGGCCGCGGTAGGCACACGGCGCAGCTCCACCCGCGTCCGCGGCGGGCACGACCCCCTCCCTGTGCCCTCCACCGGTGGCCGCCCCCTCCCCTTCTTCCTTCCCGCCGCCGACGCTGCATCACGGCGGAGCTCAGGCATCCACGGCGCGGGCGTAGGGCGCTGGCGTTGGGCGCAGAGCTCCGGCATCCACGGCGCGGGTTCCATCGACAGCTCCGCCGCGGGCACGTGGCCTCCGGCGACCTCCTCTGCTCCCATGGCCGTGGGAAGACGGCGCTCCCGGATGCAGGCGAGGAAGGAGCTGTACACCGTCGTGGTGGCCGCCAAGAACCGCCGGCGCGGGCAGGGCGGCCGCCTCCGGCCGCGGGCGAGCCCTCCACGCGCTGCTGCTGCTCTCTCACTCACCGGTCTCCTCCCTCCTTGCCGTGGTGGGGACTTGTGGGCAAGCGTGGCGGGGGAGACGAGCACGACAGGGCCCATCCGTCCTTTACGGGAGGCCCGGTATCCCTAGGAATTTCCCGGACGCCGCCTGCGACACCGGACAACGTGGCATGATACAGGGCACCGCTGCAGCTCCATCTTCCGGTACGTGCTCCTGCAGGAAGTGGATCCAGGACCCGCTGCGGATGGTCTCATGGCGTTTCGCCACGACCCCCGGCCCTGTATACGTACACGTCGTCTCGCTGCCTGCGTCTGCTTGCATGAACATGCATGCATGTTGTTGGCTGGGCTTGAGCCATATCACGCGACGCTGGAATGTGGAGCCTACCAAAGCCCATGTCACGCGACGCTGGAAAGTGGAGCGGAGTTATCCATTTCCGCTCGTTTTTACGCCGGATTCGGTGGCGTACCGGCCCGCTAAAAGCATGACACGATGCCACGATGGCTTCTTTGCGTACCAATATAGCACTTCTCAAAAAGTTTTATTACCCAGGTGTCTACTCAAAGAAAAAAACTTTTACCCAGGTGTAGGCATTGCTCGCACGGCACACAGCCACACACGCTTAGATATTGTCCATTTTACTTTATTTGTTATTTATGGAATCCAAATCCATGGTAAAATTTTACCATCCGCGTCGACCCTTTTTAAAAATCATGTAATTAATATCTGTCATGAATTATCAATAAAGAAATTTATGCCAAACAATTTTTTTATTTTTTCTCACTCAATATATTTTGACTTATTGATTGATAGTTTATAGATTTCCAGCTAGATTTGTGTTGGTTTTAAGAAAATACAGAGGTGGTCATCAAAGAAAGGACACGATTATCGCACCTTGCTCGCCGACGCTCCCAGCATCGGCGGCGGCTCGCCGACGGTCCCAGCATCGATGGCCGCTGCCGCCGCCGGGCTACTTTGGTTGGCTCCCGCCTGTAAGTTAAATCAGGCACCGACAAGCCTCCACAACCCTTGCTCAATCTAAACCTCCACATCCACCACCACGGTCGACGGCGCTCTAGCATCCCGCCCACCCATTGTCGGGCCGACATACTACCAAGCATCTAGAGTCAAGGGTAGGCAGAGGGGGAGACAACAAACCCTAACCTGCCTTTCGGTGGAGACAGCAATGTCTCCTTTGGCTAAGAGGACTCGCTCCTCCTGTTCCTCCTTCCCACCACCTCCACACTCCCGCCCCTCGTGGGAGTTTTCATCCTGGCTGCCGTGCTCCTTTGGCTATCCCCAGGCGGTCCTGCGTGGGCGCTGTCCCGCTGCCGCCGCCCACCGTCCGGCCCGACGAGCGTGGTGACCGCACTCTCAAGCCCTGTGGCGCACCGCACCCTGGCGACGCTGTCCCACGCCGTAGACGGCGGCAAGGCGCTGATGGCCTTCTCCGTGGGGATCACCCGCCTCGTCGTGTCGAGCCAGCCCGACACGGCGCGTGAGATCCTCATCAGCCCTGCGTTTGGCGACCGCCCGTCAAGGACGCAGCGCGCCACCTGCTCTTCCATCGCGCCATGGGCTTCGCCCCGTCCGGGGACGCGCACTCGCTGCCAACCACCTGTTCAGTCCGCGCCGTGTGGCGGCTGCCGCTCACCACCGCGTCTCCATCGGAGAGGCCATGGTCTCCGACGTCGCCGCTGCCATGGCTCGCCTCGGCGAGGTCTCCCTGAAGCACGTGCTGCATGTCGCGTCTCTCAACCACAACATGGCCACCGTCTTCGGCAAGCGCTACGACATGGACAGCCAAGAGGGCGCCCTTCTGGACGAGATGGTCGCCGAGGGCTACGACCTCCTGGGCACGTTCAACTGGGCTGACCACCTGCCATTGATCAAGCTTCTCGACCTCCAGGGCGTGCGCCGCCGGTGCAACAGGTTAGTCCAAAAGGTTGAAGTGTTCGTGGGAAAAATAATCCAGGAGCACAGGGCGAGGCGCGCCAATGGAGCACTCGGCGATGAGTACATAGGTGACTTCGTCGACGTCCTTCTTGACCTCGAGGGAGAGGAGAAGCTGTCCGAATCCGACATGATCGCTGTTCTTTGGATAAGATCGCTAGAGATCGTTAATTTGCTGTGTAAAATGCATGTTCTTTCACGTCTTAAACGTTGCGTTCATGGAAAAATGGCTGCATTGAATTCTCACGCTCGTTTTTAATTGTCTTGTTCAGGAGATGATCTTCAGAGGCGCCGACACCGTGGCGATCCTGATGGAGTGGATCATGGCGAGGATGGCGCTGCACGCGGTCGTGGCCAACCTCCCCTACATCCTGTGCATCGTGAAGGAGACGCTGCGCGTGCACCCTCCGGGCCCGCTCCTCTCCTGGGCGCGCCTCGCCATCCACGATGCGCACGTCGGCGGCCACCTGGTCCCCGCCGGCACCACCGTCATGGTGAACATGAGGTCTGTTGCGCTTGACCCCGCCATCTGGGCGGAGCCGGAGGAGTTCCGCCCCGAGCGCTTCCAGGAGGAGGACATGAGCGTCCTCGGGAGCGACCTCCGCCTGGCCCCGTTCGGCGCCGGCCGCCGCGTCAATGTTAATGTTAGTAAAATTTATACATGAGGTTGTCAGAATCTAATAAATTCAAATCAAAATGCATCCTTCCAAGTGACACTATATCAAATACAGATTAAAATAATTACGAACTAACATAAAAGCCAACAAGAGGTCCATTTACCGCTGCCTAGGCATGGCCTAGTAGAAACGTCGATAGTGTAAATCATTTATTACCAAGAAAAATTGCCTCAAACTCTCTTTTCGGGTTGCTTCCAAAATCCAGCGACACAAAGCATTAAGAAATGATATCACAGAAAACCCAGCACTGAAAGCGTGGACAAAGCGTTGACAGGAATTGCCAAATATCAACTCTTATGTTCAATGCTTCCCAAAATCCAGCAATAGAAGCCATGGAGAAAGAAGGATCCTAATAAGAAAAAGCTAAAACTAAGGCTAAGAGCTCTCAGAATCAACTCTTGAGACCATAAGAGCGCACTGAAGGAACAACCAAAACAAAGGGTTTGTTTAGTTCCCTTGGAATGCAAATACAAAATGTCAACTCTTTTGGAATAATGAAATGTAAAATGCTAAAATATTCAGGGGTGTGTTTACTTTCATCCAAAGTGCAGAATGACAACATTTATCATGGTGTTTTTGGCCTATTTTTGATCTCCAGGGTGCCAAATCCAAAATGCCAAAAGGCCAACTTTTCAGTACAATTTCACTGTGGTGTTTAGCTTCATTTTGCAAAATGATGGGCCAAAACACCAATTTATTTATTTTTTTTTGGCAAGAATGGGGAACTAAACAGGCCACCACCAAAATGAAATGCAGGCTCGTGTTGTTGCTAAGCCCCAAAGGAAGGAGCTTTTCTCACGCGAAACAAAATACAGACGATGTAGCACCCGATTTTCTAAAGAATACCAAGCGCTAGCTATATGTGTGTCAGGATGTCCACAAGACACATATAGCGACAATTATGAAAAATATCAGAAGGGATGCTTTATTACATATTGAAACATATTAACATCAAGACTTACATATATATCAGAGCACAATGGAAACTATTCCTAATCTTTATCTTCGGGTCATCATACTCCATAGGGACAGGTTGACTGGGGGAGCATTCCACATAGTACTCATGTAACTCCACAAGAAACTCCTGACTTGAACCGTCCTCTAGTACCCATCCAAGATTTTTATTGGTGATAAAAACAAGTGTAATGCTCAACAAGTATAACATATAACATGAGGGGATGCAAGACTCAAAAATCTAGACTCGATTGAACTGCGATAAGCATTTTTAGTTGATCATATTTTATTTATTAAACCTAAGTCACTAGGTTATGCTTAGATGCCCATGTAATTATAACTAATTATCATCATCATCATCAATATTAATCATCACCTCTGCCATCCATAGAGAACCATCTATCTCAAAAAGGATCCAGGCCGCTCGTGTCCGTGAGCACGGCTGATATATCAGTTTGATCAAACTTTGCAGAGTGTACACAATTTCACATTGAGTTATGATTCTCTTTTGCCTGAGGTGATCAGACTTTTGACCCACTTCCAAGATAAGTCGGCAGGGTCTCACTACGAAGTCCTTCACTAATTACCCCAACAAGTTAGTAGCCGCGAGGTTTCACCGTCTAGAAAGTATAAACTTGAAGAAACGTTCTATTGCTTTGGGGAGTTTTGAACTTGGGTTCTTTTATGTTTTCTCTGCTGTAAGGGGGTGGTTGGTGGAGAGGCCATTGTATGGCTGATTCTGGTTGTAAGGTTGATTGTCCGATTAGCGGAAGTTGGGCTTAGTCCCCTTTTTGTAATGGCAAGCTCTAAACATTCGCGTGAATGTGAAGGCTGGAATAGGTTATTCCGAAATCTAAAAAGAGAGTGTCACCAGGCGTACAATGCTGAAAGCAAATGATAGATGAGAAACGGATTAGAAAAGGCGAAGTTGATTAAACTGCAAGGTAAATTTACGCACAACTTGGCCAACTCCTTCAATATGTCGTCTTCGTACATCGCCCAATTTTTTCAGACCAAGAACGAGAAGAAGAAAACGCAGGTTGCCACAAGAGCAAATGACTGGAGGGCGGGTCATGTCAGTACCGCCGGCGTCGGCTGTGTCGTGCCTGCCGCGCCGCCCGTGTGAGAGCTCGACGAGGTACTTGCGGCACTCCGCTGATGTGGCGCACGAGAGGGCCGAGCAGACGCACGGTGGCACGACCGGCCTGATGGGCGTCGCCGTCCTCCCACTCCCACACGTCGGCACGCCCCGCGGTGTCCATCCTGTACACTGGCTCCCGTCCGCGCCGGAGGACGACGCGCGCACGGCGTCCACCCAGCAACGCCCCAGCGCGTCGGCGTCGAGCAGCACCCACTCCTCGCCGCCATCGTCGGCAAAGCAGAACCGCAGGCCGAAGCAGTCCGTGCCGCGGTGGGCGCGAGGACCTGCACGCCCATGACCATGACCAGGTTCAGGAGGCTCAGCGTCAGCTGACGCATCGCGTACGCCCGGCCCTCCGCCAGGCTCAGGAACCGCGCCACCGAGAGCTTTGGCGCTCCGGCCGTCGTCGCCGTCCGAGCGGCCGGCCTACGCCAAAACGGTGCCCAGGAGCAATTGTGTGTAATCATAACTTTCTACTAGGTATTTCGAAAGAAAAAAAACAACTTTCAACTGTTCGTTGTCTAGTGTATTTTGAGTGCTTTAGTTGTTCAGCGTTTTACTTTCAGGAGCCGTTCTTTCATTTCTAGTGAACTGAAATATAATCGATAGATCAGGCTATTTTGTTTGAGATTTACCATTCCACAACTTTCTAAAGTTCACATATTAATCTATTTCAAATTTAGCGCTCCTTTGAAAGCTAGGGTAGGTAAATGATAGGAATAGGAAAACTGGAGGAATTGAGGTGGATCGTCTTTCCAATCCTATGGTAACAGTAAATAAAGGAATGGCCCTTTGGCAAGCTCAGAAAAATATAGGAAAAATTCTCTCTCCACTCCTAGTCTCCTACCGGCCAAAACACCGCACAAATGGAGCCCACACCTTCGTCTCTCCCATGGCGCCCCCCTCTCCTCACTCGTCTCCCCCACGACGCTGCCCTTTCCTCTCCCCTACCTTACCCTCACCCTCAACCACACGGCGCTCAGTCCTCCCTCTCCCCCTTTCTCTCCCCCCTCGTCCACGGCCACGGGCAGATCCAGGCATCCGCGGCGACCCAACCCTCGGCCATGGTGACCTCGCGCAGATCCAGCGCCCGCGGCCATGGCGACCCTGGCCTCGTGCAGATCCAGGCGGCTGCGGCCACGACGATGACCGGATCCGACCTCCCCGCGAGAAGGTTCGAGGCGGGGCGACGGCTGGAGCAGCGGCGGAGCCTGCACGGATGGCATTGCCTGGCGGCCGAAGGGAAGGTCTGTGGGCGGCCGGGGCGGACTGCGGCGCCCCACCTCTATCGGATCCGGCCGCCCGGGGCCGCAAGCGGCGCACTCCGTCGATGCCCTCCCACCGGCGAGTCGGCAGCGACGGCGGCTGGCGTGCTGCAGGTCAACGTCGTCGACGACCTCCACCGCGGGCACCTGACCGCGACGCGAGGGGCTGCGTGGTTCTCCTGTGCCGGCCTGGAAGTGGAGGCCACGCCCGTGAAGAAGCGGCAGCGTCCATCCGCTCTGCTTCAGCGCAGCGGCGTGTCCTGTAGGAAATTTTCCAAGAAGTCCGACCTCATGCTTTGTTTCCTCCGGAATGTATGCATAGGATTCTATTCCGGTGAAATGCTTCCTTCGTTTTTGGTAGAACCAAAGAGCAGGAAAGGATCCTATCCTATGAAATTTCTATCCTATGATTTTCCTTTGATTCACCCGTGAACCAAAGGGAGCCTTACGGTGTGAGACCATGGGAGATGAAAATAGATCAAGGCCTCTTTCATTTTGAGGGAATGAAAATTGACTTGATAGATTAGGCTATTTGGCTTGAAATTTAACATTTCAAAAAATTTCAAAATTCACATATTATCTCAAATTCATAGGGTGGAAATGAAAATAGATTCTATAAATCATCATGCTATGTTTCTACTTTGCAACTTATGAGTATCTCCAACAATTTGCTATTTTTTATTTCTCAAATCACGCTATTTGTCAACTCACAAAATAATATGTGGAAGAAAAAAAGATCACATAATTTTAGTCCTCAAACCCAAAGTATTTCCCACCAAAAGATAAAAGGAAAATAACCAAAAGATAAAAGGAAAATACTTTTACAACGAGGACTCTATACTTTCCACTAATTAACTGATTCTAGAATAAAAAATTTTCTCCCCAGCAAACTTGCAACAGAACCCTAAGAGCCAAATAAAATTGTGTTTCTGCACTCCACGAAGCACCACCGCAGCCGCGGCGCTACCCACGCGCTCGCCGTAGCCGTGTCACGGCTGCGTTGCCGCCTCCCCAGCAGCATGAGCACGCGCGTGCGGCCATCCATGCCAGGCTGTCGCTTCCGCCCCACCAGCCCGCGTCCCTCCTCGCGGGTGCGCATCTGCTCGCGTATAGGAGCGCCACCTTGATGCGCCCTGGTCCTCTCAGGTCGCCGACTAGTCCACCGCCGCCGCCGAGCCCTCTGTGGCCAGGAATCGGCCCTGCCATGGCCCTAGACAGCGTCGATGATAGTATCGTCTCGCGCGCAGGAGGAAGAAGCAGCGGCGCGAGAAAGGATGCGGATGCGCGCGGGTCGCGTGTGCGCATATTAGCGCGCTGAATCTTCACTGACCAACTCTAACACTTTTGCATATGGGCTTTGCATTCTTGTTTTTTAAAAAGTCTACAGAACTCCTACCCAACAGTTTTAAAAATTAGCTTTACATTTTTGTTAACTTAACAAAAATCATGTGATGGATTGACATATATGCAAGCTCACAATCGGCTTGGCATTCCTATCTCGCGCAGACGCGCACTACTCATGCGCACGCTCTTCCCTCCCGCGCCGCCTGTTTTTTTTTTAGATTTTGGCAAGTCAATTTTGCTAAACCGTTAAAGATAACTTTTTTTTCTCCTTCCCGTATTGATTCGAGAGTTGACAAACTCCATATTTTGCCAAACAAAAAATACAAAACTGTTGGAGCCAACGGTTTTGCAAATGAGCTTTGCATTCTTGTTTTTGCAAAAAAAAAAAAAAAAAAAAAAAAAAAAAAAAAAAAAAAATCTACAAACTCTTATCGAAGGGTTTGGCAAATGGGTTTTGCATTTTTGTTAACTTGACAAAAATCCTAGAATGGATTGACATATATGCAAGCTCGTGATCGGCTTGGCATCCCGTTCGCGCGCTACTCCCGCGCCGCCGTCTGAGTCCACATTTTGGATTTTGGCAAGTCAATTTTGCCAAACCGTTAGAGATAACCTTTTTTTTCTGCTCCGCATATTGATTTGAGTTAGCAAACACCATGTTTCTGCCAAACAAAAAAATACAAAACCGTTAGAGTTGCTCTAACCTGGCAAAAATGGGGAGGGTGTAAAAATACAAAGTATTTTTTCGCATGACCTACAATAAATATCCAATATATTCCATATATATAAGCATATTAGTTTAGTTAATATGTGTATAAATTGTAATTATTAAAATGAATTCAATTTCAAGCATCCAAACTGGCAAATTGTATTAGTCACCTACAGCAGTGGCCAAAGATTTGGCCTCAATTTTTTCTGCATAATGGAGTTTTCCATGATAAAAAAAACTACAAGGAGTCATAACTTAATATGTGCATTAATATTAGGAACATCATTTATCAACGCCATACTACTTAGAGCGATCAACATAGATCACAATACCAGAGCTATGGATGATCATAACGGCATTAAGCAATCTGTAATGAAACTAACACAGGTAGAAAAAAACAACTGAACATTTGTGATTAGCCAACAGCTCTCCTATGCCCAGAAATCAGGGAACATTGAATCGTACAACCTGCTAGACATAAAGGTAGCTGTGATCAACCTTCCATCAAATGAACTTCCGTGAAATGCTGTATGTGCAACGGTAGATGTTCTTTTGGAATCAAATCGCAAATACACATAGCCAAGATTCCTACATTGAAAGGGAATGTTTCGTTAGTGTATCAGATAGTCGATCATTCCCATCATCATACCAAAAATAAAATAAAATAAAATACTTGTCCACATGAATGTGTTGTACTGGTCCAAACTGAGCACACTGCTCATGAATAAGGTCTTTAACATGCAAATAAAACTCAGGCCACTTCTGCACAAAAAAAAAGATACATTTTTGTTACACAAACGATGATTTCTTTAAGGATATGGCAATATCATTGAAGAATTCGTGAAGATTTGGCAAAAAAACAAATAAAATATTGCAAAATAAGGAAACAACCTCTACAGATCCATCAAACACGTTCTTGAGTACTAGGCATTCACTAGGTGGATCTTCAGTAACTAATGGTGCATTCACTTGAGTGAGCAGAAGAGGACCTGCTGTTGGAGGAACATCAGCATCCATGATCGGTCCAGACAAGCTGATACACACAAGATATAGGAAGTCAAACTCAACCTTGAGTGTTAAAACATCAAGGCACAATATCGCAAAGGAAAAAAACATACAAACCCATAGCATTCACTTGTGCAAAGGAAGCAGAGAAATTGTAGTAACATACAGCATCATTGCTCCTGGTGAGTGCCTGAGTCGTAACAGTACCACACACCTCATTTCAAAATTTCATAGTCAGATATTCTAGTGCCGTTCTAATTTCTTTCTATTAGAATGATATTTTTTGAAATTCCATGGTCTGGTCTAATAAACATATCCATAATGTGGCCTTAATTAAATACCATCTGTAACTAGAGAATAATAACATATCTAGAGTTGAATCCAACAATTTATGGCCATACAAGTGAAGGTATATTTGACAAACCAAACCAAAACTAATCCAGTACAATTTTTTAAAACAAATCCCAGAGGTGGGGAAGGCACGAATTACCACCATATGTTGAGGTCTCAGCCAAGCCTTTCTTTATCATCAAAACAGCATGTTCATAACATCTCAGGCTGCTCCAATGCTGTTCGTGGTCAAGGCTGGGTGGAAAGGTTTTAGATCTACACTCATCAAGTTCCACGGCGTCGGAAAGCGGTGACACAGAGATCCAATAATGTAACACGTGAGTTGACAGCTGTGACAATTGGAGGACCAATACCGCTATGTGGTCGGGAGTGGAGCTGGCTGGACTTTGCTCTCAGCTCGGGTCCGCTCATCAAGTCAAAAGCCCGGTTGCTGCTGACTGCTGGTGCCTTGCTCGGTTGGAAAAAGAGGAACATAAAGGGAGTTGGCGCTTTGTTGAAGCTGAAACTGAAATTTGTTGAGCTCCTGTTCTCATAGAATACACCACAAGGTAGTTTTCGTTCTCCAACAGAAGTCGCTGTTACGCCAACAGTCTACTGGGAGCGCAAGGCGTGCTAGCCATCATCAGTCCGAGCTGCCACAAAGGGAGACCGGCAAGAAGTCGAGCTTCATGGCGCAGGATGTGGACTTTACGAGTGACACCAAATGATCGATGCAATAGTCGAGGCGAAAGCCAGTGATGCAAGGACCTAAGCAACAAAACACAATGGAGAATCCTACTCCCACCAATTGCTATGGTCCATGGATGGCGACAAAGCCAAAGTTGATGCTGGCAGCATGCTGAGGATTCAGGCAGAGCTGCTGTCAAAATAGACACAAACTGACACCCTCCACAGCTTTTGTCACAACAATCTCCATGAGCAGGCTCTGCGACATGGAGGCCCCCACCAGGAAAGACGGTGACAAGGAAGAGGCAAGCATCACAAAACATCAACCCTCCTCCATTACCCTAGAAGAGGACGAAGACCAAGACACCAGAGACTGAAGCTCCATGCTTCACTGAACCCACCACTAAGGGTAACTTTGGAAACTTTATTTAGGTAGCTAAAGAACTTAATAGACTAGATCTAGTAAAGAGAAAGGTGGCCGGCCCACTCCCTCACCCCACCGGCGAGAACACAGGAACCAGGGAGGGAGGGGCCAAAACTAGTTTCTGCTCCGGTCTCATGACGGAAAGAGTTGAGGTGGTGGGTCTCTGTCGAAAACTCGGTACCCAGGGCAAGGAACCTCCCACAAAGTTGATCTGCTACTATGCTAGCACTATATGTGATACATATCCATACTCAATATTAAAATACAGCATGTTTCTGTGGTTTATTAGGCTTTATATGAATTAGAGTATTGTGTCAATACACAGGGCAGATGGAGTCTAATTCTAAAACAAATTAGAGCCAATAACAACATGATCATTAACTAAAACCAAGTCCCTCGTGCACATACAAGTCACTGAAACAGGCATCCAAGTCCAGCCTCAGAGTTCAAGTCCAAGATGAATTGAAATGCATGACATGATTATTAGGTACTACCTCCGTCCCTAAAATGATGGAAATCTCGGTTTTCAAGGTAGAATTAGCAGACACGCAAAATTACGTACGTGCCCCTACCTTTTTCCTTTGCCAGCGGTCTGTACGCAGGGTGAATCACGCCATCCAGAAAATTCTCAGCAAGTCCAAACCTAACGTGGCCCAACTACAGCCACACAATACACACGTCCATGCATGTAGGCCAGCCTGATTGTGAATCACTGCGATGGGGTGCGGAATGCAGTGGTGCTTTTTTGATGTTTTTTTTTTTTATTTGGTAGATCCAACTGCTAAAGGCTGATCACTTCTAGCTTTACATGTTTTTGAGACACATTTTGAATGCTATGTTTACATGTTTCTAGGGACAGAGGGAGTCATGCCTAAGCCTTCAGTGCCCCATACAAGCTATAGAAGTTTGCATGTATGGTGTAGAGTCCAATTCTATAATGAATTGGAACACACGACGAATCTCAAGTCTCTAGTTATTCATACTGCATAAGTAATACATCCATTTGCAATGCAAGGACATATTTGCTATAATTTCTAAAAGATGAAGGATTAGCAGAAAACAATAAATCGACACCTGTAGGCTGTAGCCATCTAACTCAATTTGGGGGAGAAGAAAAAAAAAACTGCTGCTCTCAAACTGCAATTATAATTTGGAAGGGGGTGGAGCCAGGATTTTAGAGTTGGGTATTCCCATCTCAAAAAAAAAAAAAGATCCAAATCTAGCACATGCATGAAACAAACTAATTTAATATAAAATACTTAAAGAGAATTCTTTTTTACTTTAACTTTCAGTTCTTAGTGTCTTGGAAGCAGTTGATGAAGTCTTTCCTCTAACTTATAAAAGAACTCTTGCTCAATAAATATGACCAAGATATCATCGAAGTATTGATCCCAATCTTATTTATCAATTTATTTTCACATAACTCGTGACAGAAACGACTTTCTCAACACTAGCACTTGTAAATGGAAGTACTAGCAGCACCTTGAGAACCGTATGGTAGTGTACCTGATGCTACCAGGAACCAAATCTGAGAGGTTACTCTGCTCATGTTGCTTCAACTGCTTGGGGCTCGTCCGCTCCCTCTTCATGTGATGGTCAGACCACCTCCTCTTTTTCTCCTTCTCACTTTCAGTTTCCCTCACCCTCTCATCCTCCGAGTACTTGCACTTGCCACAGCTACTCTCATCACAATAATCCCTATGGCTTTTGTATTCACGGTGACGGTGACGGTCACGGTCACAGTCACGGTGAGCTGAATTCTTTCTGTCCCTGCTACGAACCCCTTCATCTCTACTTGAGGAATAGCGGCCCTCTGACCCAGCCATTGCCGATCCTACAAAATGGCGTAATTTTTTCAGATAGAGTAGTAGATTCAATGGGACAAGGGAGGAAATCAAGCACCAGGTGGCAAATGCAAGACAAATCCACACTTACTGACGTGTTTCCAGATAAAAAAAATTATGTAACTATAACTCCGCCCAAACCACTTCTGGACTTCCTGTAAAGGCACTAAAACATTACTTGGCGAAGGCATAGTATTGCACTAAAAAATTAGTTTTATGTGGTTTCAGGATGGAAAATAATTTGTCCATTAGTTGCTGCAGTCTAGAGATATGTAGATCGACTGATTAAAACAAAATATTAAGCCACTGCATAAGCTCATGAAATAATATGCAGCATCCATTGCAGTAAGGAATGGGAGATATATTGCAATATTCAGAGTGTAAAGCCAAGCCAAAGAAACTGGTAAGGAAGTATGAGCCTAAATAACGCATTGTAATCACTCTGGTGCCACAGATCTTAAATATTATGGACTTGGGGTGAACAAGCCTCTCCTATCTGCTGACGGAGCTCCTCGCTGATGTAACACAGATCTAGAGATTCAAACAATCCTAGCAAAAAGGGGAGGAGAGGAGATATGCACCTGCTGAAGCCGCGAGGAGATATGCACCTGCTGAAGCCGCGGCCGCCTGTCCGTCTTCAAGGAAAAAAAAACAAATAAGGACTGACGGGGAGAGGGCATGGGATGAGGCGGAGGAGATGAGTGTAGAAAGCTGGAGGAGGCGCACCTGGATCCACCCTCCACCGCCAGACTCGATAGCGCGAGGGGGGGTTTAGGGTTTCTCGAACACGAATCGCCTCGATTCGGGAGACCGGAGTCGAGAGGAGAGGGGAGGGGAGGAGAGGGGTGGAGGACCGCGGGCTCGGCAGCCTGATTTGCGCCCCACGAGCCCCGGCGCCAGCGTAGAAGTTTGAGTTTTTTCTTTTTGAGAGGGGCTCAGATGTTTCTACCCTTTACTTTTAAGGAAAATGATGATTTTATTCTCATTTTTTAACTTTGTGATTTTACCCTCCTATTTAAAACGAAGAGTGATTATACCCTGGTCTGTTACTCTAACGGTGTTAAAAAGAATAATTTTGCCCTTACGCTTTTACCCTCATTTTATTATGACACTTGTGTTTTTACCTCTATTTTTTTATACATATTTTGGAAAAGCTGGTCTCACTTACATGCAGCCCCACATGTAATAAGCATATTGAACCTTCTTCTCCCCGTGCGTGCACAGTACACGGGATTGTGAGGTCGGGATCGAGCGGTGTAAGTGCAATCAAGCCCTAAAGTGGGTTTTGGTGATAATGACCACGCGATTAGAAGACTAATGAGATTTATCGAGATGATGGACAGGCAAAAGCATTAGGAGGATGTATTCTTATGCAGGTGGACCCCTAACGACTAAAGGATGCGGCATCCGGCTCAAAGGAGGTTTAATTTCATTTTTATTTTGAATCTGTAATACCCTAAAAATCAACTTTTGGAAAATAGAATTAATTTAGATAATTATTTGTAATTTTTTTCTCTTTTGCATAAATAGGCAAATAATGTTTTCATAAATAATTTATGGGCTCTAGTTTGGTTTTGGTTAATTGATGACACCTACCATCTAACCTTGTGGTTAAGTCTTTGATTACAAGTAAGGTTAGAAGATCAAGTGTGGAAGCAAAGAAGGCATCCAAAGACTTGGAGTAAGCCCATCAAATGAGGATCTAAGGTTCCAACACTTGGTGACGTGAATTGAGCTCAAGGCAAAGGTATATCAATATGGCTCTTTCCATTTTGGTGATCAAGATACTATAGAGAGTGTGATCACATTTAGGATAGATAGCCGTACTATAAAGAGGGGAGTAATTCCATAGTTAACACGGTTATCGAGTGCCGCTAGATGTTTAGATTATGCATTGCATTTAGATCTAGTGGCTAACTTAAAACCTTTGCAAAACACTTTGAAAATGGCTGACACACTTCAAGAAATGGTTCATAATTAACATGTGCTAGCCAACATAAGCAAAAGACTTGACACGGGCTAATTCTAACTCAAAACAGAGCGTCGGACGCTCTGTAACCCGAGCGTCGGACTAATACTCTCAGTCCAACGGCTGACTGCCCTGTGCGCGAGTAACGAGCGTCGGACTGGAGTTTTTCGAGCGTCAGACTATATGTCTCCAGCGTCCGACAGTCGATCGTTCGGCAGCTCGACACGTGGCATCTGCAGAGGGCATCGGGCGATCGCGAGGGCATCGGGCGATCGCCGTTGGTCCGAGGCCGAGCGTCGGACCGACGTCCGACGATTTTTGGCGCTCATGGACCTCTCTGGAAACGTCGGACTCCTCAGCGTTTTGGTGCGACGGCTTCTGCCGACGAGCGTTGGACTATTTCGCTCAGTCCGACGATCTGCAGTTTGTGGCGCCAACGGTCGATTTCAAACGAACGAGCTGATGTGGCACGCACTGATTCGCCGAGGAAGAAAGCGTCGGACCGAAATCGTTAGTCCGACGCCCCACGCGCGAGCGTCCGACTTCTAGCGTCTGACAGTACGCAGAAAGTGAGTAACGGCTATGTTTGTGTGTGCATGTCTATTTAAGCCACTTAGCCGGTTCTAATTCACTCTCTTGGCTCCCTAATTCACTGATACACCTCTTGAGCATCTCCCCAACACTCTCACTCACATAGATTGCATAATTCTCATCCATTGTGAGCTAGTGAATTGATCCAAGTGCATTGTCTTGATCTTTGCATCTATTGGCACTTGTTGATCGTGTTTACTGCGGAGTTCTCTCATTTCTCTTGGTGATTGCCGCCACCTAGACGGCTTGGAGCAGCGGAGGAGTTTGGCGGAGTTGGAGATTGTCTCCGGCCACTCCCGGTGATCTTGTGAGGGGTTTGGTACCTTCCCCGGCGGAGTGCCAAAGGCAACCTTAGTGGATTGCTCGTGTCATTGAGTTACCTCTTCTCGTGGTAGGTTCTAGTGGCGCTCATTTGTTGAGCTTGACATTTGTTGTCAATTAGCTACCGAACCACCGAGTAGTGGTCGACACAACGAGAACGTAGCGTGCCGGCAAGCACGTGAACCTCGGGGTTAAATTGGTGTTCTCTTGTGTTGATCATTGGACTTCTTGTGACCATCACCTTCCAGTGCATTGGTATTTATATTGGTGATTGGCGATCTACACTAATCGGCGGTATAACCATTCCTATCCTTCTCCTTACATTTGAGCACTTTACTTGTGTAGTGGTTGCTTTTGTAATTTGCTTGTCCACTTAGGAGTAGAGTAGCTCAACCTAAACTAGCTTGTTGTGTGCTCCTAGAAATTCTAAGTAGAACGGTTAGGAGGTTTGCACCTTTGAGTAGGCTAGCGCATAATTCGCTTCGCCGTTTGTTGTTCTAACCACTTTGATCAAGTGTTGTTTGTAGATTTTTAAATAGGCTATTCACCCCCCTCTAGTCTACTTGGACCTATCAATTGGTATCAGAGCCATGGTCACCGTTGTTGCAAGGCTTAACATCCTTCGGTGTTCAATATGTCTCACAACAACTTGATCAACCACATGGGCAAGCCACCTTGATTTGATGGTTCTAGCTATGGATATTGAAAAAAGCAAATGAAAGCTCATTTGAAATCAATGAACCAGAAGATGTGGGAGATTGTTGAGAAGGACTTTGTTATGATTGACATGAATGATCCCACACCAAGAGAGAAGGAGAAGCTACAATTCAATGACATAGCTCTCAATGCTTTGTATAGTGCTCTTGATGAGAAGGTCTTTGAGCAAATCAAGGACTTAGAGTATGCACATGAGGTGTGGAAGAAGCTAGAAGACACATATGAGGGCACCACTGCCGTCAAGGGTGCCAAGCTCTATATACTTAAGGATAGATATGCAAGTTTCAAGATGAAGGAAGATGAGAGCATATCGGAGATGTTTCACTGGTTGAGTGTGATTGTGAGTGATCTCAAGGCTCTCGGTGAGAAAATTGATGACAAGGACTTCTCATACCGCTTCTTGAGATGTCTACCCTCTCGGTATGAGACACTGCGCTTCATCCTCATGAGAGAGGATCTCTCCAAGATGACACCTATACAAGTGATCGGTGAGGTCATGACACATGAGACTTATTGGGATGATGTTGATGCTAAGGTCAAGGAAGAAAAGGATGAAGAGAAGAAGGACAAGAATGAGAAGAAGAGCATTGCATTCAAGGAAACCTCATCAAGATACAAGGGCAAAGTAAAGAAGCCAATCTCAAGTGATGATGAAGATAGCTCAAGTGCTGATGATGAGGAAATGGCACTTCTTGTGAGAAGATTTGGAAGATTCATGAGGAATAAGGGCTATGGTGCAAGGAAGAGAAGGGACTTCACCAAAGGCAAGACCATGAGATGTTATGAGTGCAAGAGCAAGGATCACTTGATAACCGATTGTCCTCACAAGAATGATAGTGATGATGAGGATAACAAGAAGAAAAAGAACAAGAAGGACAAGAAAGACAAGAAGATACAATTCAAGAAGAAGAAGGGGCATTCTTATTATGTCACATGGGATAGTGATGCTTCTTCTTCCGATGATGATGGTGATAGTGACAATGACCACAAGATCATCAAGAAGAAGGCTATTGCTAGTCTTGCTATCCAAAGCAAGCCATCCCTCTTTGACTCTACACCGACTTGTCTCATTGCTAAGCCATCTAAGGTACAACCCGAATCCGATGAGAGCAGTAGTGAGAGTGAGGAGGAGGACTTCTCCAAGGAGGAGCTCCTTCACATGTTGCATGACACACACTCCTACCTTAAGAAGAAAGTGAAAGAGTGCAAAGCATTGACCAAGGAGAAGAAACTCCTTGAGCAATCCTTTGATGAGCTTAGTGCTTCTCATGAGTGTTTAAAGGAAGACCATGAGAGCCTAAAAGAAGCTCACTCCAAGCTTGAGAAGGCTCACTCTTCACTTTTGGAGTTGTCCAAGGTAGAGGATGTGCCAACAACATGTGGCGTAGGTGTTACTTGTGATTTATTTGATACACCTAGTGTTATTGCTCCCACTAACACTTCTCGTAGCACATCCACCTCTACCTTATATAAGGATGTTGGTGTCACTTATGATGCCACAATCTTGGTTGAGAACAAGAACCTCAAGAAGGAAGTGCATGAGCTCACTCTAACCTTAGGCAATGCCTATGGTGGAGATGCCCTCTTGCTCAAGTGCTTGGGTAGTCAAAGGTTCTCCATTAATAAGGAGAATCTTGGCTATACCCCCAAGAAGGGTAAAGCCGTCTTTGTCCCTCACAAGACCACCTTTGTGAAGGGCAATGGTGTGGTTTGCTATAGTTGCAAGCAAGTGGGGCATAAGGGGTAATATTGCAAGAAGAGGATGATGAAGCAAAGCATGCCTAATGTGTCATCCATTAGACTTGATTCTTGCTATGTGCTTACAAAGAGTGCAAAAGGAGTAAGAGTCAAGTACATTGGTGCACCTAAGGAGAGCCCGAAGAAGAAGGCTATTTGGGTGCCCAAGAGCTTGGTAACTAACCTCCAAGGACCCAAACAAACTTGGGTACCAAAATCTAATTGATTTCTTTGTAGGTAAACTATAAGTCCGGAGGGAGGCATTGGGTGCTTGATAGTGGGTGCACTCAACACATGACCGGAGAATCAACAATGTTCAATTCAATCAAGCCAAATGAAGATGGGAATCTCGATAGTATCACATTTGGTGACAACAAGAAGGGCAAGGTTATTGGTATTGAAAAGATTGCAATCTCAAATGATATGTCTATTTCCAATGTCTTACTAGTAGAGAGCTTGAATTTCAACTTGTTGTCCGTGGCTCAATTGTGTGACTTGGGATTTAAATGCATCTTTGGTGTTGATGATGTGGAGATTGTTAGTGTTGATGGAAGCAACTTGATATTCAAAGGATTTCGGTATGGCAATCTCTATCTGGTGGACTTCAATGCAAGTGAAGCTCAATTGTCAACGTGCCTATTCACAAAATCAAGTATGGGTTGGTTATGACATAGAAGACTTGGTTATGTTGGAATGAAGCAACTCAATAGATTGGTCAAGCATGATATGGTGAGAGGATTGAAAAATGTGCAATTTGAAAAGGATAGATTGTGTAGTGCATGCCAAATGGGAAAGTAAGTTGGAAACACACATCCTAGTAAGAGCATGATGAGTACATCTAGAGCATTTGAGTTGTTGCACATGGATCTATTTGGCCCAACCACTTATGCTAGTCTCGGTGGAAATAAGTATGGCTTTGTGATAGTGGATGATTACACAAGATATACATGGGTCTTCTTTCTTGTTGACAAGAGTGAAGTATTTGGCATTTTCAAAACATTTGTCAAGAGAAGCCAAAATGAATTTGAAGTGAGAATCAAGCAAGTGAGAAGTGACAATGGAAGTGAGTTTAGAAATGCAAGAGTTGATGAGCTATGTGATGAGTTTGGCATCAAGCATCAATTTTCGGCCAAGTACACTCCTCGATCTAATGGCCTTGTTGAGAGAATGAATAGAACATTCATTGATATGACAAGGTCTATGCTTAGTAAATACAATGTGAGTTTGGACTTTTGGGCCGAAGGAATCAACACGGCTTGTTATTGTAGCAACCGACTCTATTGTCACCGACTCTTGAAGAAGACACCATATGAGCTATTGAATGGAAGGAAGTCCAATATTGCATACTTTAGAGTGTTTGGGTACAAATGCTATATCTTGAAGAAAGGTGTAAGATTGGGAAAATTTGAGAAGAAATGTGATGAAGGTTTTCTAGTTGGATACTCCACCACAAGCAAAGCATATAGAGTATGGAATCACACCACTAAACTCATTGAGGAAGTTCATGATGTAGAATTTGATGAAACCAATGGCTCTCAAGATGGAGAAGAAAATCTTGATGATGTGAGAGGAACTCAATTGGTGAATGCAATGAAGAACATGGATATTGGTGACATCCGGCCAAGACAAGTGATTAATGTGGAAGATGAAGATGATAAAGATCAAGTGTTACCTCAATCCAATGTGCAAGTAAATCCAAATGAAAAAAGCTCTAGTGATTCTCATGATCAAATTCAAGCTCAACAAGATGAAGATCAACAAGCTATTCCATCTCAAGCAAGTCAACCTAGCTCAGGCAATCAAGTTCTCCAACCTGTTCATATTGTAAGAGATCATCCATTGGATCAAATAGTTGGGGATATTAGAAGTGGTGTTCAAACAAGATCAAAGTTTATAAACTTTTGTGAGCACTTCTCTTTTTTTTCATTTGAAGAGCCAACCACCATTGAGAAAACTTTGAATGATAGTGAGTGGGTAAATGCCATGCATGAAGAGCTAAACAACTTTGAAAGAAATCAAGTTTGGGAGCTAGTTGAGAGACCCAAGAATTACAATGTCATTGGTACCAAGTGGGTGTTCAAGAACAAGCAAGATCAAGATGGCATTGTTGTTAGAAACAAGGCAAGTCTAGTTGCACAAGGGTACACTCAAGTGGAAGGATTGGACTTTGGAGAGACATATGCTCCGGTTGCAAGATTGGAAGCAATTAGGATCCTTCTAACTTATGCATGTGCACATGATATCAAGCTTTATCAAATAGATGTCAAAAGTGCTTTCTTGAATGGATACATAAATGAGCTAGTATATGTTGGGCAACCTCCGGGTTTTGAAGATGAGAAGAAACCCAACCATGTCTACAAGTTGAGAAAGGCTTTGTATGGCTTGAAGCAAGCTCTAAGGGCATGGTATGAAAGATTGAGAGATTTCTTGCTATCCAAGGGTTTCAAAATGGGGAAAGTTGACACCACTCTCTTCACCAAAAGAATTGACAAAGATTTGTTTGTGTTGCAAATATATGTTGATGACATTATCTTTGGTTCAACCAATCAAGACTTTTGTGAAGAGTTTGGAAGAATGATGGCAAATGAGTTTGAGATGTCCATGATCGGAGAGTTGAGTTATTTGTTTGGTCTTCAAATCAAGCAATTGAAGAATGAAACTTTCATAAGTCAAGGCAAATACATTAGAGACATGTTGAAGAAATTTAAGATGGAAAGTGCAAAATCCATTAGCACACCTATGGGCACAAATGGTAATCTTGATGAAGATAAGAGTGAAAATATGGTGGATCAAAATAAGTATAGGTCTATGATTGGAAACTTACTTTATGTGACTGCTTCTAGACCGGATGTGATGTTTAGTGTTTGCATGTGTGCAAGGTATCAAGCTTCACCTAGAGAAAGTCATTTGAAGGCAACCAAGAGGATCTTGAGATATCTTAAGCACACACCCGATGTTGGACTTTGGTATCCTAAGGGGTCAAGCTTTGAGTTGATTGGTTATTCGGACTCCGATTATGCGGGTTACAAAATTAATAGAAAGAGCACTTCCGGTACGTGCCAATTGTTGGGAAGATCACTAGTATCATGGTCATCCAAGAAGCAAAACACGGTTGCATCTCTACCGTCGAAACCGAGTATGTTAGTGCGGGGAGTTGTTGTGCACAATTGCTATGGATGAAGGCCACCTTGAGCGACTATGGCATCAAATTCAAAAATGTGCCATTGTTTTGTGATAATGAAAGCGCCGTGAAGATTGCCACCAACCTGGTACAACACTCAAGAACAAAGCATATTGATGTGAGGCATCACTTCATTAGAGATCATCAAGCCAAAGGTGATATTCAAGTTGAGAGTGTGGGCACCGATGATCAACTCGCCGACATTCTCACCAAGCCACTTGATGAGGCAAGATTCTACAAATTGAAGAATGAATTGAACATCCTTGATTTCTCCAACATGAGTTGAGCTAACACCCCACTATATGACTTGTCTCTACTCCGACAAAGCAAAGGTATCATTGTTTGGCATGTCACTCATGATAATAGGACTTGTTGAGAGCATGTAGACATACTCTCTTCTAAATTAGGCTCATTCATGTCAAACCCAAAATACTTTGAGATCATATGCCACTACTATTGCTCCTATGACTTGTTTGATCTAGTAGTGACATGTGACTAGTTTGTGGGCTTGTGAACCTAGTATTTAACTAGAATATGAGCACCATGTTATATAACCCAACTTTGTCAAGATAACCCCTAGTGGCGTGAAGAAGCTTGCCAAAGGACAAACCGTGCTATATATTTATGCAAGTAATCTAGCTAAATGCTTAAAAGAAGGAAGATAATGGAAACAATCTTACAAATAGTTCTCTCCATTGATTTCAAATCATGTCCTACCCCTACTACCCTTTTGTGGTCATTGATGACAAAGGGGGAGAGAATGGCACAAAGATATTATGGGGAGAGAGAATGGAACAAAGACATGAGGGATTGGTCAAAGTATGGAGGTTGAGCGATGAACCATCATTAGGCCGATGATGGGAGAGCTATAGGCCAAGTGAAAGGGATCACAAAATTTTAAAATTTGGATCTCACACTTAGGGGGAGCAAGCTCACAAGCATGTTTGCAAGCATTTAATTGTGCATATTCATATGTTTGTTGCATTGCATTTATACTTAAATTCAATATACTTGCTTGCTTGGTGTATACTTGTCCTAAAATTGTGTGGTGAATTAAAGTACTAGCTTGCATAGGAAGTGGTAGCTAGATCCCGGCATTTATCCAAGTGATACTAGTATCTTATTTCTAATGTTGATCTCATGAGGTATACTAGTGTCTTTGGGTGCATGATATTCATCAATTGGTATCTAGCTATCCATGGTGCTAAGGAAGGTTTATACATGCACTCCGATGGTATGGCGCTTCAAAGGTCCAATTCTATAAACCTTAGCATCAGGTTGGTAGTAATATCTCTCCTAAACCTAAAATCCAATGCATATGTGCAAAGCCTTTCAAATCCAAACTCTTGGCACATATGTAGGGGGAGCTAATACTACCGAATTGAATTCATTGAATATCTTTGTAAGAGGTTGTCATCAATTACCAAAAAGGGGGAGATTGAAAGCTCTAGTTTAGTTTTGGTTAATTGATGACACCTAGCATCTAACCTTGTGGTTAAGTCTTTGATTACAAGTAAGGTTAGAAGATCAAGTGTGGAAGCAAAGAAGGCATCCAAAGACTTGGAGTAAGCCCATCAAATGAGGATCTAAGGTTCCAACACTTGGTGATGTGAATTGAGGTCAAGGCAAAGGTATATCAATAGGGCTCTTTCTATTTTGGTGATCAAGACACTATAGAGAGTGTGATCACATTTAGGATAGATAGCCGTACTATAAAGAGGGGAGTAATTCCATAGTTAACACGGTTATCAAGTGCTGCTAGATGTTTGCATCATGCATTGCATTTAGATCTAGTGGCTAACTTAAAACCTTTGCAAAACACTTTGAAAATGGCTGACACACTTCAAGAAATGGTTCATAATTAACATGTGCTAGCCAACATAAGCAAAGGACTTGACACGGCCTAATTCTAACTCAAAACAGAGCATCGGACGCTCTGTAACCCGAGTGTCAGACTAATACTCTCAGTCCGACGGCTGACTGCCCTGTGCGCGAGTAACGAGCGTCGGACTGGAGTTTTCCGAGCGTCGGACTATATGTCCCCAGCGTCCGATGTTTGATCGTTCGGTAGTTCGACACGTGGCATCTGCAGAGGGCATCGGACGATCGTCGTTGGTCCGAGGCCGAGCGTCGGACCGACGTCCGACAATTTTTGGCGCTCGTGGACCTCTCTGGAAACGTCAGACTCCTCAGCGTTTTGGTCCGACGGCTTCTGCCGACGAGTGTTGGACTATTTCGCTCAGTTCGATGATCAGCAGTTCGTGGCGCCAACGGTCGATTTCAAACGAACGAGCTGACGTGGCACGCGCCGATTCGCTGAGGAAGAAAGCGTCGGACCGAAATCGTTACTCCGACGCCCCACGTGCGAGCGTCCGACGCTAGCGTCTGACGTTACGCAGAAAGTGAGTAACGGCTATGTTTGTGTGTGCATGTCTATTTAAGCCACTTAGCCGGTTCTAACTCACTCTCTTGGCTCCCTAATTCACTGATACACCTCTTGAGCATCTCCCTAACACTCTCACTCACATAGATTGCATAATTCCCATCCATTGTGAGCTAGAGAGTTGATCCAAGTGCATTGTCTTGATCTTTGTATCCATTGGCACTTGTTGATCATGTTTGCTGCGGAGTTCTCTCATTTCTCTTGGTGATTGCCGTCACCTAGACGGCTTGGAGCAGCGGAGGAGTTTGGCGGAGTTGGAGATTGTCTCCGGCCACTCCCGGTGATCTTGTGAGGGGTTTGGTACCTTCCCCGGCGGAGTGCCAAAGGTAACCTTAGTGGATTACTCGTGTGATTGAGTTACCTCTTCTCGTGGTAGGTTCTAGTGGCGCTCATTTGTTGAGCTTGACATTTGTTGTCAATTAGCCACCGAACCACCGAGTAGTGGTCAACACAACGAGAACGTAGCGTGCCGGCAAGCACGTGAACCTCGGGGTTAAATTGGTGTTCTCTTGTGTTGATCATTGGACTTCTTGTGACCATCACCTTCGAGTGCATTGGTATTTATATTGGTGATTGGCGATCTACACTACTCGGCGGTATAACTATTCCTATCCTTCTCCTTACATTTGAGCACTTTACTTGTGTAGTGGTTGCTTTTGTAATTTGCTTGTCCACCTAGGAGTAGAGTAGCTCAACCTAGACAATCTTGTTGTGTGGTCCTAGAAATTCTAAGTAGAATGGTTAGGAGGCTTGCACCTTTGAGTAGGCTAGCGCATAATTTGCTTCGCCGTTTGTTGTTCTAACCACTTTGATCAAGTGTTGTTTGTAGATTTTTAAATAGGCTATTCACCCCCCTCTAGCCTACTTTGACCTATCAAGTTCTTTGATTTCTAGGGTTTAGTTTTGATCTACTTTTTGGTGAAGTGCTAGCTGTGAAAAGGATGTGCTCTAGGCTCTACACAACCCAGGGAACATTCGTAAATTACCTGATCTAATTTTCACTGGTTAAAATTTGAATTGCATTGAGGTTGCTCTGTGAGGTCCAGCACTGCCGCTCAGCCCGGTAGTGCCGCTCTCCAGGCCGGCACTACCGCGCTTGGTTCTGACCTCTGTTTGCGAAGAATTTTTACAGGCCTATTTAACCCCCCTTCTAGGCCAATTAGTTATCCTACAAGTGGTTTCAGAGCAAGGTACCTCAAGTTTGCGCTTAATCACGTGAGATATGGCCATGAAGGTGGAGCGGAGGCGAGTACAGCTCGTGATGCTCATGTTCGTGTTGATGGTGATGACCTTCACACCACGGGCAGCAGCAGTGACAGCGTGTCGATGGCAAGTCAGTCCACGCTACCACCGGCTGGTATCTCCGAAGGAGAAAGAGCTAGAAGAAGAGAAGAAAGAAGATTGAAGAGAGAAGCAAAAGAAGCTAGAAGAGAAGAAAGGAGAAAAATAAAAGGAGGAGCTGAGAAGAAAAGAAGAAAAACTGAAAAGAAGAGAAGCTAGAAGGCTGAGAAGAGAAGAAAAGAAGAAAAGAGAAGAAGAAGGCAAGAAAAAGTTGTCAAGTGATGATGATTCGAGTAGCACCGAAGATGGAGATGATGATAGCACCTATCAACCTACCAAGAGTAGCAAGAACAAGAAGGGTAGTGGCTACACCGACTATGGAGCCGTATCCTTTGATTATTCATCTTTGTCTAACATTGACGCTAGACGTGTCATCAATGTGCCCACGGGAAAGTTGCCTCATTTCGATGGGACAAACTTTGCCAAGTGGAAGCACTTGATGAAAACTTATCTTGTAGGTCTTCATCCCGGGATTTGGGAGATTGTGCACAATGGTTTGGAGGCACCGGCTGATCCAAGGAAGCCCACACAAGCTGAATTCCTCAACATTCATCTCAATGCCCAAGCTACTAGTGTTTTGCTTAGTGCTTTGGATGGAGATGAGTACAACAAGGTGATGGATTTGGAGGTAGCCAAAGAGATATGGGACACCTTGCACATGGCACATGAGGGTGTTGACAAGGTGAGAAGATCAAAGATTGAGATATTGATGGCTAAGCTCAACCGGTTTGCAATCCATGAAGGAGAAGGACCACAAGAGATGTTTGATAGGTTGATGGTCATAGTTGACAAGATTAGAGGCCTTGGTGGCACCGAGTTAAATGATCACAAGGTTGTGAGGGTCATGTTGGAAGCTTTCACACCAAGAAATGAGATCCTTGTAACTTTGATTAGAGAGAAGAAGAGATTTGAACAATTCACTCCTAGTGATGTTCTTGGAAGGCTCTTGACACATGACATGCATAGAGAGAAAGCTCTTGAGAGGCAAAGGCTAGGGGAGCTGCAAACCAAGCTTGAAGACATGAAGATCAAGGATGTAGCACTCAAGGCAACCAAAAAAAGTTTGCTGCCCGCAGCAAGCAAGCAATTCACATCAAGCAAACAAAAGGGCAGCAAATAAGGTGCAGCTTTTAACTCAAGGGCAGACAAGAAAGTGAAAGAAGAAGTGCCAACAACTTCATCATCTAGTGAAGAAGAGAGTGATAGTGAGCAACAACAAGAGCAAATTGATGACTTTGCATTATTCATGAGAAGATTTCGCAAGGGAATCAAAAGTAATGGGTACAAGTTAGTGAAGAGAACCTTTCCAAACAAGAAAAAGTGAATGTGCTATGATTGTGGTAGCACGAAGCACTATATAACGGATTGTCCCCATGAGAAGAAGGACAAGACAAGAAATACCACAAAGAGGGCAGCAACAGAAGATACAAGAGAGATGTAGGAGAAGCTCACATTGGATATGAATGGGACTCAACCGTGGACAGCTCAAGTGAAGAGGACAGAAAAGTTGCAACCATTGCCATTCATGCACCATCCTCTACACCGAAGCTCTTCAACAACATGTCCGATGATGATGATGATGAGCACTCCACTCACCTTTGTCTCATGGTAAAGGGTGAGAAGGTACATAACAAATCCAAGTCCAAAACTCCCTCTCCTAGTGACATCTCTAGTAATGATACAAGTGATTGCTCTAGTGATGATGAATCTAGTGATGAAGAAATTGATAAACTAACTAAGAACTTGGATAACAAAACTAAAATGTTCATTGCTAGATTAATGGAAGAACTAGATAGCACACAAGCTGAGCTAGAATCTAGAGAAAAGACTCTTATAAAACAAGAAGATCTTTATATTGCTAGCAAAGAAACTCTTGCTTTGAAGAATAGCGAGGTGGACTCTTTGCAAGAGGCTTTGGCCAAAGAGCAAAAAGCTCATACTATCACTAGGAAGGTTAATGTTGACCTCAATCAAAGATACAATAGCTTGTTGAAAAGGCACAATGAACTTGAGGATCAACATAAGCTTCTTACTGATAGTAACTTACTCCTCCTCGAAAGTAAATATGCATCTAGCTCTTTCACTAGTCAAACATGTGAACAATGCACCAAACTTGATTTGAATGCATATGCTACTAACCTTGCAAACTTGAAAGCTATGAAGAAAGAAGTAACAAGGCTCAATGTCTTAGCTGCTGGTAAGTGCAAGAACTTGCAGGTGCAAAACAACAAAAGCAAGGTTAGAGAGCAACCGAAGGTGCAATACAAGGATGGAAGGTATCCTCACATCAAGAGTGGTTTAGGCCATGTTGCTGGGGCAAGACCAATGAAAGATACATAAAAAAAGGAGTGGAACGTGTCAGCTTTGAGAGGAAAGAACAGATTGGTACAGAGAGGCCTGCACAGACCGCGGTAGTGCCGCGCCCTAGGCCGGCAGTGCCGGGCCTAGAGCGGCAGTACCGCGCCCCAAGAAAGGGAAGGCCACCAATCTGAAGCCTGATCATTCCAAAGCACATGTCCAAAGGGTGCCCCAGCAGAAGCAGGTTTTCCAGAAGCCACAGGAATCTATATGGGTGACCAAAAACAAGTTTGTGCATCAACCAAAGCCAAATGTCAACCGTGAAAGTTTAGAATCTTGCTATTTGTTGAAGTGCAACAACCCTGGTAAAGTTGTTGCAAAGATTGTTGGTCAAAAAGCCAGCAAGCATGTAGGAAGGGCAATTTGGGTTTTTAAGATACTTGTGACTAACATGCAAGGCCCCAATGTTACTTGGGGACCTAAATCAAGGAACTAAATTGTTTTGCAAGCATACTCCTCCGGTGGATCAAGTTGGGTGCTTGATAGCGGATGTACAAATCACATGACCGGAGAGAAGAGTATGTTCAGCTCATACTCCCCTATCGAGAACCCTAGTGAGAACATAGTCTTTGGAGACAACTCGAAAGGGGGAGTAATCGGTCTTGCTAAAATTGCTATAACTCATGAACATTCAATTACTAATGTTTTACATGTTAATTCGTTGAGTTACAACTTGTTGTCCGTATCACAATTATGTGAGATGGGCTACAATTGTTTCTTTACGGATAAGGGTGTGGAAGTCACTAGAAGGGAGGATTCCTCTATTGCTTTTACGGGTCGCTTGAAAGGGAAGATTTACCTAGTTGGCTTCAACAAAAGTAAAGCTAACCTTGAGACTTGTTTAGTGGCAAAATCTAGGATGGGCTGGTTATGGCATCGCCGGCTAACTCATGTTGGGATGAGGAACTTGGCCAAACTTTTAAAGGACAACCACATCCTTGGACTAACGAATGTTCACTTTGAGAAAGATAGGATATGCAGCGCATGCCAACCCGAAAAGCAAGTAGGAGCACCACACCCCACCAAAGAGCATGATGACAACTACCAATCCATTGGAGCTGATTCATATGGATCTCTTTGGACTGGTGGCCTACTTAAGCATCGGGGGTAACAAATATGGACTTGTTATTGTTGATGATTATTCCTGTTTCACTTGGATATTTTTCTTGTATGATAAGGCGCAAGTATTAGAAAAGGTGAACACATTCATTAGAAGGGCGCAAAAGAAATTCGAGCTTCCCATCAAGAAAGTAAGAAGTGACAATGGGACCGAGTTTCGGAACTACCAAGTGGATAGCTTCCTTGATGACGAGGGCATCAAGCATGAGTTTTCAGTTCCATACACCCTTCAACAAAATGGTGTAGTAGAGAGGAAGAATCGGACTCTCATTGACATGGCAAGAACAATGCTTGATGAGTATAAGACGCCGGATCTCTTTTGGAGTGATGCCATCAACACCGCTTGCCATGCAATCAACTGTCTCTATCTACACAAGAAGCTGAAGAAAACTTCATATGAGCTGCTCACCGGTAACAAACCAAAAGTGTCTTACTTTAGAGTGTTTGGGTGCAAGTGTTTCATACATAACAAAAGGCCCAAAATCTCTAAGTTTGCACATAAAATTGATGAGGGTTTCTTACTTGGTTATGGATCAAATGAGCATGCCTATCGTGTCTTCAATAAGACCACTAGTCGTGTTGAAGTAGCGGTAGATGTGACATTTGATGAATCTAACGGCTCTCAAGTAGAGCAAATTGATCAAAGTGTTGTAGGAAAGGAGGATCCACCTTGTGAAGCAATCAAGCAAGTGGCAATTGGTGATATAAGACCACAAGAAGACAAGGCTACAGAGGTGGAAAAGCCTCAAGAAAAGGCCACTGCTCAAGGGGGCCCGGCAGTGCCGCTCCCCCAGACAGCAGAGCCTTTAACTCCTGCAACAGCTGAGAGAATACCTCATCCAAGAGATGATCTAGCACCTGTTCTTGAAGTAGATGAAGACGATTGGCCAAAAGAAGAAGAACAAGAATCAATCGATCATCCAAGGCTACGCCAAACTATTCAACGGGATCATCCTGTTGACAACATCCTTGGGAGTCGTCGAAGGGGGTAACTACTCGTTCACATTTGGCAAATTTTTGTCAATTCTACTCTTTTGTCTCCTCTTTGGAACCTCTCAAGGTAGAAGAAGCACTTGGTGATCTGAATTGGGTGTTGGTATGCAAGAAGAGTTGAACAACTTCAAGAGAAACCAAGTATGGACTCTAGTTGAAAGACCCAAGACCAACATCATTGGTACCAAGTAGGTTTTCAGAAATAAGCAAGATGAAGATGGAATAGTGACAAGGAACAAGGCAAGATTGGTGGCTCGAGGATTCACTCAAGTAGAGGGTTTGGACTTTGAAGAAACATATGCACCGGTAGCAAGACTAGAAGCAATTCGAATGCTTCTAGCCTATGCTGCCCATCACAACTTTAAGTTGTATCAAATGGATGTGAAGAGTGCATTTCTCAATGGCCCAATACAAGAGTTAGTATATGTGGAGCAGCCACCGGGTTTTGAAGATCCCAAGTTCCAGAACCATGTCTACAAACTCCATAAGTCGCTCTATGGGCTTAAGCTAGCACCAAGAGCATGGTATGAATGCCTTAAGGAATTCTTACTTAAACAAGTCTTTGAAATAGGCAAAGCTGATCCTACCCTTTTCACTCACAAAGTTGGTAAAGATTTATTTGTGTGGCAAATATATGTCAATGACATAATATTTGGTAGTACTAACCATGTGTTTTTTGAGCAACTTAGTAGGACAATAACCAAAAGATTTCAGATGCCCATGATGGGTGAGCTCAAGTTCTTCCTCGGGTTTCAAGTCAAGCAATTGAAGGGAGGAACTTTCATAAATCAAACCAAATACACACATGACATGCTCAAGAAGTTTGACATGGAGAATGCAAAGGCGATCAAAACTCCCATGCCAATATCTTGATCTTAATGAGGAAGGGAAAGCCGTGGACATCAAGGTATACCGCTCCATGATCGGCTCTTGTTGACATCCACTAACGTCGCCAAATATAACTATATAACTTTTAATGCAAGAGGCGAGATCAGAAGATGAATGGTAATTAATTAACTTGTCATTAGCAACTAGCCACTTTTCTATTACCAATATTCTTATGCAAGAACTAGGTTGTCATCCCTAATTAATAATGATAAGAATAAATAAATGTTTTATATATTAATCTATGTGATTAGGCAGAAATAAATATAAATAATATAAACTAAGATCAGTTCTGCAAGCGGACAAATAATTATACCGTTGTAGCATTTTACCTAGGGAGAATCTACCAGGTTATCGATTTATATTTATACCACTGGGAAGGACTAATGATAAACTATAATCTATTATATTGATAGAGATGGTATACAATGGATAAGTGACATTACTGATATCATATACTTTACTCATAACAGGCAGAGGTCATAAGATAAATAAAGATAAAGGTGATAAGTATGATCAAGCATCATAAATAAAAGATAATCATCAAAGCAACTCTATAGTCATAGTAATAGCTAGCCAATGGATAAACTAAGGAACTAATATCAAAGGTAATTCTATAACTACATCAATGAATAACTCTAATTAGTGCAATTACATCTAGCAATCATTGTTAGACTAATCCTATATCATAATCACATGCAAAGAGGCATCATCTAGAAAAGGTGTGAAACAGAGTCAGCACCAAACTTCGCGACCGTGCCCTGCTAGGCCTACATACGGGGGGTGGACTACAGAGGACTCAACGCAGCTGTCACCTACGCGATCTACCACACGACCCGGCACATCAGGGTGCACTCGCAGATAAACAAAATACCTAGACACCACGTCTACATATTGTTCATCGTCTATCCATCGTACACATGAATAAACGTTATACGAGCAATTGCACGAATTCAGTAAGATCAAACCAACTAAACTAGACATATAACCAAAGTAGACAAAGACTATTGTAATCAAGAACATATGAACTATTAAGAACAATGTTTCCCTAATCATAATGAAGAATACAATAATAGAGAAAGAATTAGAATTATACCGAAGTCCGTGCTCCAGACAGATGCCGGGGCTCCAGGTCCGACGAAGAACTAGACCTCCTCTACTCTACTCTCTAATCAAACTGGATAGAACTATGAACTAGGAGGCTCTTGATGAACTAGGAAGCTCTTGATGGCTTGAGGACTCGATGCCTTAGATGAATGATGGGTTGATTCCTCCGGGGGGGTCTACACCTTTGATTATTTATAGCCCAGTGCGATGCACGTGCGCCATAGGATCAAACCGACTTAAACATAGGGCCCAGATGACTCCTCGGGATGGTTGTAGAAGACTCCAGAAGGTGGCGGGGTGGAAACCCTAGGGGGCGCCGGTCGGCCCCACCCTAGCGCAGGCCGGCCCCTCCCTGTGGGATCTCGGGCCCCGGTGCCTCGGGTGTGTTCCGGACTCTTCTAGTGTTCTCGTGATGGTGTTTCCTTGGCCGTTAAGTTGCGTGGTAATCATGCTCTTTAGCCCTTCTTTTATGCTTTTCTGGAATCGCCCCTGGAAAATACAGAACATGCAAAACTCGTGAAAACTGTCAGTTAAAACCCTAGACTAGTGTGTATTCATGTATCCTTTGGTGTCTAAAGTTCCAATAAAAGTTGGCGTTATCCATCGTCAACAACACCCCCAAGCTTACCTGTTTGCCAGTCCCTTGGTAAACGAACTAAGCCTAATTACTAATGTAATTGGATCAGGAGTTGGTACAATGTTTTCATACTTTCCAAGTATACATGCTGTAAACATAGATTCTTCTCCGGATTAGACAAAACTTCTCTAACCTTTAAGCTTACCCATTTTAGCTTTAATTATGGGGCTTTACAGCTCTTACCTTAATCTTAAGTAATCGAAAGAAAGAATAATCAAGTCTTGCACTATGTAGCAGATTCTTCACAGTACCAATATCCCGGAGTTTTGCAAGTTTTCAAAATAAAACTCAGAGCTTTACTGCATGACACCCTCAAGTCTCTCAATCTATATGGTATTTGTGGATCTCACTTAAGGCATTAATGTTATGCCTTCCTATATCTAAGGATTTATAGTGGAGCTCATAGGAGTGGCAATAACAAGGTTTTAAGCATACTCGCAATTCATATATTGTAAAGTCAAACAATGGATCCACAGAGAATCGAGGCATACAATCAAACCAAGATGTGCATGTGTATGAAATATGGTGGATAGGTGTATATGTGGTATTTAGTGACTATTCCTAATTCTATGTTTGCTCTTGAAAATGATTCACCCTCCTTTCTAACTTGGAGGAAGACATAGGCTATCTTTATTCTTTATTCTTTTTCTTTTCTCTCTTCTTTCTTTTTTTGTTTTTTTCATTTGGGAGACGGGCATTTAGTACCCATTGTTTTAACGCTGGGACACTTGTCCATCTTTTACTCCATTTTTATATTTTTGCATAGCCACATGTATCATTTTAACATAAATAACTGGAGAGATAATAATAAGAACTTAGAGCAATTATAACAGGGCTGTCCTACGGGGTTTATATATTTTGGGTGTTTACTCCTAGTGTAGGAGAAAAAACATTTTCATGATGAACATTGGTGAAAGTGAAAATGGTTACGATTACTCCCAGGATAGGAATAATGCATATGTGCTGAAGTGTGTACGTGATCTTGGTTTTAAAAGTATGACAAGACTCTCATATGGTATTCAACAAAGGTTGCCTAAACTCAATGTAAAGCAAGCAGCATGAATATGCAAACGGATTTCCTATCTAGATGAATCATATATACCTTTGGTAGGAATTCACATTTTGTCATACAAGAGCTCATCATGTAAATTTTAAGTTTTCAAAATAAACCTTCAGAACTTAGTAATGCTAGGAATAAGATAAATAGTAGCTCAACTTTCATGAATCATATCAACCAATTACCTAGACTTAGCTCAAACATATGCCTCCACAAGTTTCAGGTTCAGAGTAAATTCTTAAGTTAAAACAACAATATCTAAAACTCAAGAGAATTTAAGTTTGACAACGAGGCATTGAAAAGTATTATGACAGAGCAACTATTTAAAATCTAGGAAGGCCAGCGACTTAGTAGCCGACCTAGAAAAGGCATTCGACTGCCTCAAGAAGAAAAATATAAAGCTAAACCCTGAGAAGTGCGTTTTCGGGGTCCCTCGGGGCATGCTCCTCGGGTTCATCGTTTCCGAGCGTGGCATCGAAGCCAACCCGGAAAAGATATCGGCCATCACACAGATGGGCCCAATCCGAAGCCTCAAGGGTGTGCAAAAGCTCATAGGGTGTCTTACAGCTCTGAGCCGATTCATCTCTAGGCTTGGTGAAAAGGGGCTTCCCCTATATTGGTTGCTGAAGAAAAATGAGTACTTTACCTGGACCTCCGAGGCCCAGGAAGCCATCGAAAGGCTGAAAGCTCTACTTTCCAAAGCGCCGGTCCTTGTGCCACCAACGAAGGAAGAAAACCTCTTGTTATATGTTGCTGCCACTAACCAGGTCGTGAGTGCAGCAATTGTCGTCGAACGACGAGAGGAAGGGCATGCCCTACCGGTGCAACGGCCGGTTTACTTCATTAGCGAGGTCTTGTCCGAAACCAAGACGCGCTACCCTCCGATCCAGAAGTTGGTGTATGCAATCGTCCTCGCTCGGCGCAAGTTGCGACACTACTTCGAGTCACATCCTGTGACCATGGTGTCATCATTCCCCTTGGGGAGGTGATACAGAGTCGCGAGTCCACGGGAAGAATCGCCAAATGGGCAATCGAGCTCATGGGCGACGGCATCACCTACGCGCCACGCAAGGCCATCAAGTCCCAGGTGTTGGCGGATTTTGTGGCGGAGTGGACCGAGACACAGTTGCCACCGCAGCTCTCCCGGGACGAATATTGGGTCATGTATTTCGATGGGTCGTTGATGAAGACGGGTGCCGGCGCAGGCATCGTGTTCGTCTCACCCCTCGGAGTCTGACTCAAGTACCTCCTGAGGCTGCATTTCGCCGCCTCCAACAACGTGGCGGAGTACGAGGCACTCGTCAACGGACTTCACATCGCCATCGAGCTGGGCGTCAGACGCCTCGAGGTACGAGGCGATTCTCAGCTCGTGGTGGATCAGGTGATGAAGGAGTCGATGTGCCACGACGCAAAGATGGCGGCCTACTGCAAGTTGGTGCGGCCGCTCGAGGAAAAATTTGACGGCCTCGAGCTCAACCACGTCGCGCGTAGGTATAACGAGGAGGCCGACGAGTTGGCAAAAATCGAATCTGAAAGGACTTCAGTCCCGACGGGGGTGTTTGCCAACGACCTCTACAAACCGACAGTCAATGAGAACCTCTCGGGAAGCAAGGAGAAACGAGCTCCCAAGCGTTCCGAGGGGCCCGAAGCCGTCCCGAACCTCGCAAATCACTCGGGGGCTACCGACCCTTCGGGAGAAAGGCGACCCCGGGCCGAGGCTAAGGATGACAGCAACGCCGAGGCTGAGGCGATGGAGGTCGACGCTGAGGCATCGGAAGTTGAAGCCGAGATGGACAACGACGAACCAGACTGGCGCGAGCCACTGGTCAATTGGCTTGTCCGAGGGATCCTACGCTCGGACAAGACCAAAGCTCGGCGGCTGGCACGTAAAGCCAAGATCTATAGAATGGTAGACGGAGAACTTTACCGACGAAGTCCCTCGGGCATCCTCCAGCGCTGTATCCCCTTCAGTCAGGGTAAACGCTTAATCAAAGAGATACATGCTGGGGCCTGCGGGCATCATGCCGCACCGAGGACCCTCGTCGGCAATGCTTTCTGACAAGGCTTCTACTGGCCAACAGCCACAGCAGACGCTACCGAGGTAGTACGCTCCTGCGAAGGATGCCAGTACTATGCTCGGTAGACACATCTCCCGGCCCCAACCCTCCAGACGATCCCTCTCACCTGGCCTTTCGCCGTATGGGGACTGGACCTTGTCGGGCCCCTCCAAAAGGCACCCGGGGGCTTCACCCACCTGCTTGTTGCCATCGACAAGTTCTCCAAGTAGATTGAAGCTCGGCCACTCACACAAATCACCTCCACCCAGGCGGTCCTGTTCTTCACCGACATCATTCACCGATTCGGCGTCCCAAACTCCATCATCACCGACAACGGCACATAGTTCACAGGGAAGAAATTCCTGGTGTTCTGCGATCAGCACCACATACAAGTGGATTGGTCGGCGGTGGCCCACCCGAGAACAAATGGCCAGGCGGAGCGTGCCAATGGCATGATCCTCCAAGGCCTCAAGCCCAGGATCCTCAACAGGCTGAACAAGTTCGGCAAGAGGTGGCTAACCGAGCTTCCCACGGTGATATGGAGCCTGAGGACTACGCCGAGCTGAGCCACGGGGTTCACGCCCTTCTTCTTGGTCTATGGCGCCGAGGCCGTTCTCCCCACGGACTTGGAGTATGGTGCCCCGAGGGTCCGGGCCTACGACGAACAAGATAACCAGACCTCTCGGGAGGACGCGTTGGACCAGCTCGACGAGGCTCGGGACTCCGCCCTACTACACTCAGACAAATACCAGCAGTCCCTTCGCAGGTACCATGCTCGGCGCATCCGGGGCCGAACCTTCAATGTAGGCGACCTGGTATTGCGGCTCAGGTAGGACAACAGGGGACGTCACAAGCTGACGCCGCCATGGGAAGGGCCTTTCATCATCGCCGATGTGTTGCGGCCCGGGACGTACAAGCTGGCGAACGAAGAGGGCGAAGTCTACAGCAACGCCTGAAATATCGAACAGCTACGTCGCTTCTATCCCTGAACCTTGATCGATTGTATTGTATAAATCATGAAATCAATAAAAGGAATCGTTTCGTCCTTCTTTATATTGATTTTAACCCGAGCCGACCCTCGGGAACAAACGAACTCATAAAGTTCTGTGCATAACAAAGTGAGGCTCAGCCTTATCTTTAAGGCCGACCCTCCCTCGGGGGCTAGGACGGGGGGTTCGGACTCTCCCGAGCCGCAACGAAAATCCGAAACTTAAAAATTTCAAAACTCGCTAAAATTTTTTCTTTCCCGAGCACATCTCCCACCTAAGTCAAACCGAGGCTTATAAAGCTAGGAAGAGCAAAAGAAGTCCCAGAGGACAGAGCCGACCGAGCCGCGGGACCGCCTACGCCTCCGGGCTATGGCATCCTCACTCGCCACTCCGCGTCCGAAGGATAACTTGAGCTCAGAAGAGAACTAATAAGATCAACGTTTGGCAAGGGCAGGAGACTCGGGAAAACTCGACCAAGATTTATTCTTAAGTTTTCCCTCTCATCGAAACTCTTAGACCACGGCTGCGTCTACGCCCCTAAAGGTACGACACCCGGAAAAGTCTCCCGAGGCTCGATGGCCCGGGCACAGAGTCAGTAGAGGAAAATACTTAAGAAAAAAGCGCCGAGAACGAACAAAAAGCAAACATGAAATAATATTTACATAAATATTAAGGCCACGAAGGGCCGCATGTTTGTTCCCTGATAACTACTCACGACAAAATTTTTCCGAGGGCACGATGGCCCGACTTCTTCTCACGGCAGGTCCAGGGGAGGGAGCTCGACCTCGGGCTCGAAAAGGCTCACCAGCGCCTCTGCAGGTGTCCTCATGGAGTCGTCCAACGCCAGGAGCACCTCGTCATCCGCCTCAACGAAGCCCTCGCTGACGGGGCCGGCGTCAAAGTTCTCGTAGTGAGACTTGGCGACCACCAACGTCTTTTGGACTCCAGTCAGCAGGGCCTCCTTGACGCGGTCACGGACACTGCTGTGAAGTGCCTCCAGTCGGCTGCGGAGCGACATCCCCGAGGGCTCGCCGCCGCTGCCGACGGAGTCACACAGGGCGCGTGCCACCTGCTGCAGCTCCTGGTTGTCGCGGACCTCGCCCTCATAAGCGGCCTGCAGAGCTGCAAAGGTACGAAACGAGCAAATAGACAGGGTTTCAGGCAGCAAGCAACGAAGATGAACGAAGCAAAAAGAACCCGACACAACGCATACCGCCGGTCTCCTCCTTAGCCAGCCGCGCTGCTTCCCGAGCCTTCGACGCCCCGTCCCGCGCCAAGTCAACCTCGCTGACCGCCTGAGTGAGGGCCGCCTGAATCTCCTTCAGGTCGTCGGCCAGTGATGCGGCGGCGGAGTTCTTCTCGACGGCAAGCTGCAGGGCAGCGTCGCGCTCCCTCGTCGCCTCGGCCAGGGCGCTCTCCAGCTCCTGCGACCACCTTGTCGTGGCGGTGACCCGGCCCAATGCCTCCGCAACCTCCTCCTTTAGGAGGGCGTTCCTAACACTCACTTCGGCGAACCGGGAGGTCACGGCGGCGAGCTCGCTCTGGGCACGGTCGAGCGCCCTCTTTTTGAGGTCGAGCTGCCTCCAAAGGCCAAGCCCACCGCGGAGGAAGTGGGACTTGTCCCGGGAGGTGCGCATCAGGCCCTAAGAAGGAAGGAAAAAACGACAGCAGGTAAGTCGAGTACTTACGCGTAGGTGAAGTCACAAGGCAACCGAGGCTCACCCGAAGCCGATCCGAGAGCTCGGTGTTGAGGACATCGGCGACCGCGCGGAGGGTCACCGCCGAGCTGGACCCCAGCTCCTGGACGGCGTCCCACTCGGGGCCCTCGAGGTCGTCCCGAAGCGAGAAGACGGGCCGCCCCTGAGGGTCCGCCCGATCCGTCCACTCGATCCGAGAGGACGTCAGCTCCCGAGGGGGCGGGCCCGTCAGCGCCAACGCCCAAGGACCCTCCTCACGAAGAGGAGGAGCCCTCGCTGCGTCGTCCGCCGCCGCCGAGTCCGCGGCGACCGGTTGCGCGGCGACGTCAACGGTCGGCTCCCGCGAGGCGCCTCCGGAATCGACGACCGGAGCCCCGGGGGCTGGCGACGGAACCGCCTCTGCAGCAGCTGAGGATGCGGCAGCAATAACCTCGGACAGAGTCACCCTCCCCGTAGAAGGTCCCTCCGACGCCGACGTCAGACCCACGGGAGGGTGAGTCTCCTCGCCCGAGGCGCGGGCTCTCTCACCGGCCGTGTCATCCCCCCGGATCTTCAGCACCTTCTGGTGAGAGACCCGGAGGGATAGCCCGGACCGCGCGCTGCGGCGGCAACAAGAAAAAGATAATGTCATTACATTGAGACAAAACTCCGGCAGGAAAAATCGACACGAAAAATGACTTACGTGGTCTTCGGCACCACCCTCCTCTTCCTTGTCGCCGCCCCAGAGCCGGTCGGAGCGGCGGCGGACGAGTCGGCCCCCGCCGATGGTGGAGGAGTGACCAGCACCTCGGCGTCGCGCCCGGCCCCGCTCTGTGGCACGGACGCCGCCCGCTCGCCCGAAGGAGTCTCGATGGTGACATCCCTCGGCGGGGGCATGGGTGGCAGCACCTCCAGGCCCCCCCCGCCTGTGGTCGTCAGGACGATCAACAACACGTCGGCGGGGAGGGTCCGCCAAAACAGGGGACCCTCGGTCCCCCCGCCGGAGCCTCGGGGCACCTCGGGCACCGGGCCTGAGCCCGTTCCCGGCCCCTCCGGTGGAACCTCGGTACCGATGGCGGGCGGAGCCCCACCCCCTGATGTTGCCCTACCAGGAGCCGTGTCCTTGGATGCGGTCTCCAGCAGGTTTGCTTGAGGGTTCGAATCATGAACCCCGGCACTTCCACCGGCGGACGCTGACAGTGGAGCCTTTCCAGGCTCGTCAGTGCCCACCGCGGGCTGTGTGGCCGCAAGCGGCCGGTCAGACTCCATCAAGTCAAAGATGGAAAAATCATCTTCTTCTTCATCATCGTCGTCGTCGTCGTCATCGGTGGGGGTATCCACCTCAGGCTCCCTGGCCTCCCTCAGGCGGCGGTGGCGCTGGAAGGATTCCTCCACCTTCCGCGCCTTCTTCTGCTTTCGGGCGGTCGCCTTGTCCTTCTTCGCCTTCTCCGCCGTGGCCTGGAGGCGGTTCTGGGTTCGCCGTTCTTTGTCCTCCGTGACGGGCGGAAGGGAAGCCTTCCTGGTCCTGGAGAGGCCCTACGACGAACGAAGGAAAAGGGTTAGGAAGAAGATGGGGAAACCAGCGGCCCGATCAAGCGAACGACACTTACCAGCGCCGGGAAGCCCGTGCAGGGACGCATAGGCACCCGGTTCACCTCCTCCCAAGTGGGATGACCCCCCACCATGTAGCCGACGTGACACATGACCTCCACCTCGCCAAGGTCACGGGCCAGCATCGCCGTGCCCTCCCGCTGCGACCCGGTCACCATCTGATGGAGCGCCAGGTGGTGCTCCATCAGAGGTAGCACCGTCCGCATGTGGAAGTTCCCCGCCACGCCGGCCGCTGTAAGGCCCCTTTTGTTCAACTCCTCAAGCGCGTCGAAATAGACGGCCAGGTGCTTGGACTCCTTCGATGGACACCCCCATTCCCACTGAGGAAGGGGGCCTGAGCGCCCTTCCCGTGAACTTGGGGAAGAGACCCCCGTCGTTGCGAAGGTAGAACCAGCCACTGTGCCACCCCTTGTTGGAGGAAGGGGCCCTACAGGGGATGTACGACGAGGAGCGGATCACGAAGCCGCAACCCCCTGCGCTGGATCTCCCGCGGCTTCCTCGCGCCGGCTGACTTGGTGTACCAGTCGACGCGGGAGACACGGCGCCACAGGTTCCAGTGCGGGGGCACCCCGAAGTAGCCTTCACATAGGGCGGCGAAAATCGACGCCTGTGTGATGGAATTCGGAGTGAGGTTGTGGAGCTCCAGCCCGTTCTCGAAGAGGAGGGCCCGGCAGAAGCGGCTCGGTGGCGAGCCAAGCCCACGCTCGTGGTAAGCGATGAAGCTCACCACGTACCCCTCGCCGGGGTTCGGCTCCTCGTGGTCGCGCGACGGCATGGCCCACTCCGGGTGCTGCGCGTCGGTACGAGGACGTAGCAGCCCCAGAGTGATGAGGCGCTCCAGCTGCGCCTCCGTCACGGTGTTTCTCGGCCATGGCTCCAGCCTGAGGATGCCGGCAGCGGCTGCAGCAGCGTCGGTGGCGGCGACATCGGCGGTGGCGTCAACAGCGGCGGAGGAGGAATCCATGGAGAGCGAAGGGGAAAAGGCTGCGACCTGAGCCGTGTTCCGCAGTGAATCCACCGCATTAACTACGTGGGACCCGCCACGATCCCCACATCACCGCCATCGCTGTGCACGCAAACCGCCTCGACTGCACCAAAACCGTCGCGTCCGTCAGGCTTCGCGCCTCAAAAGGTGAGCCAAATCATTACAATCGCAGCGGATCGAAGAAGAAGATGATTCCGCCAATATTCTCTCCTTCCCGACGAACGAACCCCGGGTTCGGGCGCCCGTTACGTTCCCAGGGGATCGAAGACTGGCCCACAGCGGCTCGAACAGTCGCCCCAGGGAAACCGAGTTAGGGACAGCTAGTGGATGGGTCACGAAAACGGCCAGTATCCCGATGCCCGAAACGTCACAAAAGACATCCCATGCTGTGTCCAAGTCCCAGTAGCGAGTTGGTGACGTGGAATCCCTCCGTGGGAGGCATCATGCCCTCGGGACCCATCGAAGGAACCTGACATCCACTAACTGACCCTCGGGAAACATATGGAGTGTGCTCAGGCCACTAGCCGACCCCCAACGAACGTGTCACGGACCTCCACTTGGACCAACCCGTTCGTAGCTCACCGGAAATGCCGACTCGCGCCCCGGCGGGGAAGTCGAGCAGGACCAAACCTTCCTATTTCCGAAAAAAGAGCGCGAAGGTCGAACTAACAAAAGACAGGGAGGACTGGGTCGACCTCCGATACGAAAACGGAGGCCCGGGAACCTGCCCTGCACCTCGGAAATACCACCGGATAAACTCCCTTTACGATGGGAGGCTCGGGGGCTACATTTCCGCGGGATCATCTTCCCTTGATAAATACCCAAGCGCACGCAACTACGATTTTCAGCCTTTGGAGGGATATAACATCCCTCCAAAGCCTCAGGGGCTACACCCGGCGGGTGCGCTCACGCGCACCCCCGGAAAACTATCCTACCCTTTACTGTTTTGACAGGCGAAAAGGTTTTAAACCCGTGGAGGAGTACCTTCACTCCCCCACAGGCTCGGGGGCTACACCCGCCGGGTGCGCTCGCGCGCACCCAGCGGAAAAGGCACCTACTCCCGACCACAACGGCAGGCGTAAAGACTTGAACCTGTGGACGAGTACCATCACTTCCCCATAGGCTCGGGGGCTACTGTCGGGCACCAAAGTATGGGGTTCCCAACTTCAACGCAAAAACAAGCAACCTCAGCGCAACCTGGCCCAAATAAGGTCAGCCGAAGCCCACGAAGGCTACGCGCGTGAAGGCCCAAAGTGGCCTCCTGTAAGGCCCGGCGGCACGGCTCGGGACAGCGGCACCCTCGGCGCCAAATCTCCGATTCGCCCGAGCCTCGGGACAGCGGCACCCTCGGGCGCCAAATCTCCGATTCGCCCGAGCCTCCACGAGAGGGCTCGGGACAGCGGCACCCTCGGGCGCTAAATCTCCGATTCGCTCGAGCCTCCTCATCCTCCTCGAGCACGGTCTCTCTAAGGCATCCAATGCACATTCGACATCAGCAGGGCAATCTTGGGCCGCAAGGGACCCCTCTGACCACTTTACAGGCGCGGCCCCACTGACTGGACGCCGCGAGGCGACAGCACCCCGCTCGTGCACGTCCTCCGTACCAACTGCCATACCTCCTCCGGTGACCGATACGACGGTTCCACTCTTTCCACTCCGTCCCAAGGACAGTCAAACGGATGACGCCCCTTGCTGACGAAGAGATTCTCCAACTACGACAGCGACAGCTCCTGCCCATAACGCACGAGCCTCGCAGGGGAAGGAGAGGTGATGGCTGTCCCGCCGACCCGGGAGTATGGGCAATGTAGCAACAAGACCGTTCGCCCCTCGGGAAAGTACCACGCATGAGAGGAAAACACGCCCGAGAGAGGACACCCCTAATGACCCGTCCCGTCACACTCCCGATGGCAAGGAAGCCTCCTAGCCTTGGGAGTCAATCTTTGAAAGTCAACCGGTCTTCTCGTTGCACTGTGCAGGACCGGACGCGACGCCGTGACGCAGCGCCACGCAGCAAGCCACGTCCCCTACACTATGCCACCTTGGAACTCAACGATCGAACAGTGGAAGATCAGTCGAATGACCGAAGCCATACCGCCGAAGCGCCAAGACGATGGCGTGGCTGACGATAGCCTCTAATCACCTCTGATCCCACCATGCCGAGTATCGTCATCATAGGTCACCACATGTAACTCTAGCTTCTCCCTTGTAACTATAAAAGGGAGGACGGAGGCCAGTCACAGATAGAGATTCACCAAGTTCACGACACCAACATACACACAACACAACTACACGAAAACGAAAGCATCCTCTTCCGCGCACAAGAGACTTGGGACACTCTCCCTCTCTCGACTCAGCTTGTAACCCCATACTACAAGCACCCCGGTGCAAGGCAACACGACTCGCCTCTCCACTAGACGTAGGGCCCTCTTGGCCCGAACCAGTATAAATCTCCCGTACTCCTCCTTACACACTATCCGAAACAAAACCGCAAAGCACAAGTTACTAGCCGGTGTTACCACCCGCCAAAACTAGCACCGACACAAGGAGATCAAATTAAACAGCCGGCGCTTTACCTGGACCAACGAGCAAGATAACCCGACCATGACTAGAATTGACAGGCTTCTGTGTACCCAGGAATGGGAGCTGATCTTTCCGGCATGTTTCCTTCACTCACTTCCGTCTCTCATGTCAGACCACACGCCATTACTACTGCAGGGTGAGCCGGCACTTCGGCAAAACTCATCCTTCCACTTTGAAAATTTCTGGACAAAAGTACAAGGTTTCCAAGAACTAGTCCAGACCACTTGGAGCAAACAGGTGAATTCCGCCCTGCCTCTGAAGCGCCTACACATAAAATTGGCACGAGTTGCGAAAGAAATCAGGCGATGGAAAAAGGAAAAAATTGGAGATACGAAGCTACAGCTAGCAATTGTAAAAGAAGTTTTGCTGCAACTAGAGGTTGCACAAGAAAGTAGAGCGCTCATGGCGGAAGAGCTTGATCCACGGCGGCGGCTAAAAATACGTAGCACAGGTTTAGCGGTCATTGAAAAATCAAGAATTAAGCAAAGATCAAGGCTTACATACATCCATTGTGGCAACGCCAACACAAAATTCTTCCATATCCGTGCCAGCGCACGTCTATGAAAAAATTACATCCATTGTCTACACAAGGAAGGAGGTGTGGCGGTGACCCATGAGGACAAAGAGAGAGTAATTGATGACTACTTCAGACAACATATTGGGTCCACGTGCCCCAGAACTACAAGCCTCAACTGGCAATCCCTTGGGTACACCATTCACGATTTAGCTGAACTGGAGGCAACTTTTACCCATTAGGAGATCCGAGACACAATAAATTCTCTACTATCAGATAGAGCTCCGGGACCGGACGGCTTCACTGGAAAATTCTTAAAGGTCTGTTGGGAGATTATTAAAGAAGACATGGCAGCGGCTTTAAACAACCTCTTTGCAATGAACTCCCAAGGTTTTGATCTTCTTAATTCCGCAAATATTGTCCTCCTCCCCAAAAAAATAGACGCCACAAGGGTCACAGATTTCCGACCAATCAGCCTCATACATAGCATCACAAAGATCTTCTCTAAGCTGTTGGCAAACAGGCTCGCCCCTCGACTGGATTCCCTGGTCTCAAGCTGTCAAAGCGCGTTCATAAAGAGGAGAAGCATACATAATAATTTCCTGTATGTCCAGAACACAACTAGAAAGCTGCACAAGTTGAAAATACCGACCCTTTTCCTGAAATTAGACATCCACAAAGCATTTGACACCATTGATTGGAGCTACCTCCTAGAGGTTCTTCAGGCCCTTGGATTTGGACCACGCTAGCGTGAATGGGTGTCAATTCTTTTCCGCACGGCCACCTCCAGACCCCTACTAAATGGGCTGCATGGACACGTCTTTCACCATGCCAGGGAAGTCCGGCAGGGAGATCCACTCTCGCCCATGCTTTTCATCCTGGCAATGGACCCCCTCCAGCGGCTGCCTGATCTGGCCACACAGCAAGAGATTCTCACCGCGTTACCTTCAGCAGCAGCAAGATGGTGTACCTCTATGTACGCGGATGATGCAGCCATCTTCATCAACCCTCTGAAGGAGGATGTGGATGCTGTCAGAATGATTCTCAAAGCTTTCGGGAGATTCTCGGGTCTACACATAAACTTGCAAAAAAGCTCCATTCACCCAATCAGATGTGGAGGCATAGACATTGACCACGTGCTTTCCTCCTTTGGTGGAACCAGGGGCGCCTTCCCCTGCCGTTATCTGGGACTTCAACTCCATACCAGGCCCCTTCAAAAGGTACACGTGCAGCCCCTAATTGAGCGCATTGGACAGAGGCTCCCCGCCTGGAAGGGGAGATGGCTCAACAAAGCAGGTCTCCTGACGCTCGTATGGGCGATTCTCTCTTCCATGCCGACTTATCACCTCACTGTGTTTCCTCTAGCGGCTTGGGCAAGAAAGAAACTAGACAAAATCAGAAGATCTTTCTTTTGGAAAGGAGATGAGAATGCAAATTGCGGCCACTGCCTAGTAAATTGGCCAACGGTGACCCGACCAAAAGATCTGGGTGGCTTGGGGATGCCTGATCTGGAGAAATTCGGGAGACCTCTCCGACTTCGTTGGTTGTGGCAAGAATGGGTCGACGAGTCAAAACCATGGGCAGGCTCCGAACTCTGATGCAATGAAGCAGATCGGCTACTCTTCAACTTGTCAACCATGGTCACAATTGGAGATGGCGCAAAAGCTAGGTTCTGGCATAGCAGCTGGCTCGAGGGAGCAGCACCCAGAAACTTGGCGCTGCACTTGTTCCTCCTAGTCACCAGAAAAAAAAGACGGTACAAGAGGAGCTTCAAAACAATAACTGGATATGCTCACTACGGGGAAAGATCACCACTGCTACCCATATAGAAGAATTTGTCTCTCTATGGATCAGAATTCAAAATGTACAGCTACTCCTAGGCTGACTCGATTACATGGAAATGAATGTCGGACGGCTGCTATTCCACTCGATCAGCTTACCGTATTCAGTTCAGCGGCACCTATGGGAGGCTCAGGCACAACCAAATTTGGAAGGCACACACTGAAAATAAATGCAAAGTCTTTGCGTGGATTCTCATTCAGGACAAAATCCTAACAGCAGACAACTTGCAAAGAAGAGGATGGCCATATCAGGAACGCTGCGTTCTCTGTGACGGACCATTGGAGACTGGACTGCACCTATCACTTCTGTGGCCATACGCCAAAGCGATGTGGTACAAAATCTTGGACTGGGAGCACTTTGATACACATCTCTCACAGCCACAGCATGACCCCTTGCACATTCAAGATTGGTGGGAGGAGGCCGCAAAGAAGGTACCCAAGGAAGAGCGAAGGCATTTAAACGGAATGGTGATCTACACTTTCTGGAACATATGGAAAGAACGGAACAGACGGATTTTCAATAATGTGTCGGAAATGGCGTTACAGACTGCCTCAAGAGTGAGGGAAGATATTATGTTAAGAAAGAGGGCCATAGATAGACTGGTTTAGCAACTCCTCGGTGAGTTTTATTGTGCTCCGTCATTTTCCCGGCCGAGTCCTGGATTGACATTTTGTACTAAAAACCTCTTTTTTTCCTTACCTTAATTGAAGGGCAGAGCTCCTGCCATTACTTTCAAAAAAAAGAGTTTATCGATCCAGTCTGGGAGCTCCTCAAGGTTATGGCAATCTGACAGATCAAGATGTGTCAGATCATGAAGTTGAGAACAAGATTCTGGTAGTGACTGGAGTTTGTAGCAATCGGATAGGTACAAAAATTGAAGCCTATGCAACCTGCCAAAGGATTCAGGAATTGTATGCAGTTCTTGGCAGCATGCCAAGTTTAGGAAGAGCAGAGCACTTAGGTTCCCAAAAGAGATGGGAAGCTCACAAAGGCTGAGGCAGCCTGATAGGTCAAAGTATTGCAGCTTTTTAAGGCAACCAATATTTGCGGGCAATATCTTTAGGGGAGTATGTGAAAGTATCAAGGTTTGCAGGTTCAGTAGACGGTTCAAGGATTTAGATAAGTTTGAGATAGGAAACCACTCTTGATGTGAGGATACCTTCCATCCTTGTATTGCACCTTCGGTTGCTCTCTAACCTTGCTTTTGTTGTTTTGCACCTACACGTTCTTGCACTTACCAGCAACTAAGACATTGAGCCTTGCTACTTCTTTCTTCATAACTTCCAAGTTTGCAAGGTTAGTAACATATCCATTCAAATCAAGTTTGGTGCATTGTTCACATGTTTGACTAGTGAAAGAGCTAGATGCATATTTACTTTCGAGGAAGGAGTGAGTTACTATCAGCAAGAAGCTCATGTTGATCCTCAAGTTCATTGTGCCTTTTCAACAAGCTATTGTATCTTTGATTGAGGTTAACATTAACCTTCTTAGTGATAGTATGAGCTTTTTGCTCTTTGGCCAAAGCCTCTTGCAAAGAGTCGACCTCACTATTTTTCAAAGCAAGAGCTTCTTTGCTAGCAATATAAAGATCCTTTTGTTTTATAAAAGTCTTTTCTCTAGATTCTAGCTCAGCTTGTGTGCTATCTAGTTCTTCCATGAATCTAGCAATGAACATTTTAGTTTTGTTATCCAAGTTCTTAGTTAGTTTATCAATTTCTTCATCACTAGATTCATCATCACTAGAGCAATCACTTGTATCATTACTAGAGATGTCACTAGGAGAGGGAGTTTTGGACTTGGATTTGTTATGTACCTTCTCACCCTTTGCCATGAGACAAAGGTGAGTGGAGTGCTCATCATCATCATCATCATCGGACATATTGTTGAAGAGCTTCGGTGTAGAGGATGGTGCATGAATGGCAATGGTTGCAAGTTTTCTATCCTCTTCACTTGAGCTGTCCACGGTTGAGTCCCATTCATGTCCAATTTGAGCTTCTTCTATATCTCTATTGTATCTTCTCTTGCTGCCCTCTTTGTGGTATTTCTTGTCTTGTCTCTTGTCCTTCTTCTCATGGGGACAATCCGCTATATAGTGCTTCGTGCTGCCACAATTATAGCACGTTCTCTTTTTCTTGTTTGGAAAGGTTCTCTTCACTGACTTGTACCCATTACTTTTGATTCCCTTGCGAAATCTTCTCATGAATAATGCAAAGTCATCAATTTTCTCTTGTTGTTGCTCACTATCACTCTCTTCTTCACTAGATGACGAAGTTGTTGGCACTTCTTCCTTCACTTTCTTGGTGCCCTTGAGTTAAAAGCTGCACCTTATTGGCTGCCCTTTTGTTTGCTTGATGTGGATTGCTTGCTTGCTGCGGGCAGCAAACTTTTCTTGCTTGCCTTGAGTGCTACATCCTTGATCTTCATATCTTCAAACTTGGTTTGTAGCTCACCAAGCCTTTGCCTCTCAAGAGCTTCCTCTCTATGTATGTCATGTGTCAAGAGCCTTCCAAGAACATCACTATGAGTGAATTGTTCAAATCTCTTCTTCTCTCTAATCAAAGTTACAAGGGTCTCATTTCTTGGTGTGAAAGCTTCCAACATGACCCTCACAACCTTGTGATCATTTACCTCGGTGCCAGCAAGGCCTCTAATCTTGTCAACTATGACCATCAACCTATCAAACATCTCTTGTGGTCCTTCTCCTTCATGGATTGCAAACTGGTTGAGTTTAGCCATCAATATCTCAATCTTTGATCTTCTCACCTTGTCAACACCCTCATGTGCCATGTGCAAGGTGTCCCATATCTCTTTGGCTACCTCCAAACTCATCACCTTGTTGTACTCATCTCCATCCAAAGCACTAAGCAAAACACTAGTAGCTTGGGCATTGAGATGAATGTTGCGGAACTCAGACTGGTAGCTCTGACACATGACATCCACTCATATCCAAGACTCTCAAATATAATGTGTCTGAGAATGCTTTCTTATGAAGATGGAGTCTATCGCATTCTCTAAAATGCATGGCCCCGACCTTTGTTGGAAAATGCTTATAAGATGAAGACTCATTATAATTCATCAACAGTTAATAGTAACAGCTTCGATGTCACTTCTATTGTTATGCACCATTTTGTTCACATATGAGAATTCTTCACCAGCAACATATCTTGCGAGATCATGTACCACATCATGCATATGGTATTTCACGGTGGGTTTGAATGTCCCTAAATCAATTACCTTGAAGCTCAAGGAAATTAAAAGAAACATTAGAAAAAGAAGAAGAAAAATTGCATACATCAATTTGATCAAGGGTTTTGGCTGGTATTGTTATGGATACAAATATACAACTCCTAGTGAGAGATCTAGTTGTTTTAGATGTAGAGGTTCATATCACAATTCTAGAGGTTTACCCGAAGAGATCATTTTTATTATTCATATGCTTACATATATCACCGGAAGGTGCATTTGCTCAACAACTAAAACCTATTGCGAAATTAACAAGTTTGATGTTCATGGTTTATGTAGCTTGATCAAGGGTTTCAGATAGGATTGTCGCAGAAACAAGTATACAACTATTAGCAAGAGATCCAATTAATGTTACATATGTGGACGTTAATGTCACAATTCTACAGATTTCCCTAAAGCGATTTTTTACTTCTTCTTTTGTGGAAACAACACTAATATATCACTAAAAGGTGTGTTTGTCAATAACTGAAATTGGTTGGTTTTGCTACTTTTGTGTCTCAACTAATAAACATCATTTGGGAGGAGAGGAGTCATCATTGTGGATAGCAGCCAATGCAAAAGGGCTCTTAGGGTTATGTTTTAGGATAGGATCTGTATTCATCATATGTTTACTTCATTATTAACACTCTCACCCTTTCTCTCATCACTCATCATGTTTGCAATTTTTTACACTCTGCTTTCTATTCATTCTTAATACAATGGCAGGTAACTCCCTTGCTGACTGGAGGGGGAAAAGTTTTGCTGCTCATAGTTTGTGTATATTTCAAGCTCAAGTTGCTATGTAGGTGCATTCCCCATCACTTCAAATGTGTTGGCTAATGGCTATAGATATCATGAAGCAACATCAATTAAAGTTATCACATATGGAAGCATGCTTTGGAGACCATTTTCCTTGCATGTTGGTACAGGAAGAAAGAGACAAGGGCTATAGGAATGAAAAGATATCCAAATTTTCCTATGCAAACTAGTGGTGCTTTGGTTCAAGTTCCCAAATGGCCTTCATCTGTTATAGCTAACCCAAGGCTTTTAGGTTTTAGGCAACTCAAACATAATTGATGAGTTTGTGAGGTTGGTTTCAATGTAGGTTATACTCATATTTCGATGTACTGAAGAAGTAGATATCAAAATATGAGCGTCCAAGTTGTCTTTGAAATCAAAGTGGGAATTATGCCTGGTAAAATTTTATTAACTTTTTTGTGTATGCCATCAGTATTGGGTAGTTTTTTTGAATGTGGAAGCTATTGTTGACGCTGGTGCATACTTAGGAGATAAAGGTGCTAAAGAAGTGGTGCTCTTGTTCTGATCATGGTTTGTACCACTAGCTTTCTTAATGAAATTGAGGAATATCTTTAAAAAACAAAATCAAACAATCGTATATACAATTATATAACGAATGCATCCATACTCACCTCAGGGGTCGTTGAAAGAGTAAGGAAGGACATCCCTAAGAAATCATTAACACATTCCTAACCAATTAGGTGAAGTGAGTTCCCATGAGCATCTTGAATGAACCCCAAAGCAACCCATTGTTGAATCAAGCTGTCATGATCTATGTTATGGCTCTTAGGAAAGACAGAGCAATACATGAAACTTAGTTTTTGATCTGAGGGCATGTGGTAATAGCTTAGCATCTAGCGACTCATAATCCCATAGTAATCATCTTTGATCTCAAGAATATTACTGTCTTTAAGTGCCATCCATGATTCTTTTGTGCAATGCTTGTTCATCACATAACCAAGAGCTTTAGCAACTAGTGGTACTCCACCACATTTCACAGCAATTTCTTTTCTAGTTTTTATAAGGTCGACATCCAGCCCATTTCCTTGCAATGAAGGATTCATAATAGAAAAGCAATCATCACTTGATAAGGCATTCAATTTAGTTGGTGGAACAGTATGATATTCTGAAGGCCTGGTGATAGACAATACTGCAGCAACTTCATCACTTTGTGTGGTTACTATTATCTTGCTGCCTTCCTTACCATATTGTAACATTTTCATCAAATTATCCAATTTATCTCCCCTTTTCTCCCATAGGTCATCCAAGACAATTAAATAAATCTTACCTGATAGTATGTGTTCAATCTGGGAATTTAGATTCTGTAGTGTAGCATCATTTGCTTGGAAGCTAACCTCAATATGAGAGATAATAGAAGCTACAATCTTCTTCACATCAAACTCCATTGAGACATGGACCCATGATTTCACATCAAACATATTTGTCTCCTTAGCATTGAAAATAGATTCTGCAATTGTAGTCTTACCCATACCACCAAGACTGACAATGGGAATAATGGATATTTTTGTTTGACCATCTTTCTGCAATACCAAATTCAGAACCTTCCTTTTTTCACTATCTCTTCCTACCATATAAATTTTATCACTAGAACCCACAGATGTTTCTTGGTTGTTTATGTTCACAACTTGCCTTGTGTCTACCAGTTGCAAAAAATTGAAATGTCTGTGTTCCTCTGCTATTTTATCTAATCGTCCCTGATTTTCCTCATCTTATATGACAGGGTAAAGCGCGTGATTAGAGGACTGAATGACATGAACACTAATTTAGCCTGTAGCGCACAATTAGTTAGACATCAGATTTGATTTTTTTTCCCCCTTATTATGTGGGCATTTGCTGATTTTAGTAATATGTCTAAAGTAGTCATTGTGCAATTTCAAAGCACGTATCATAATTTGAATCATACATAACTGAATTGACATTGAGCTTTATCATTGGATGACAGTGCATATTGTAACCTGTCTCTAAAATGGCTTAACTGAAAGATAAAAAATAAAAGAGCACACTCATAGCTTTGCTTTGTCTAGGAGAATGGAGAATGGATTACAAAATACAAATATGGCATGCATGCCACTACAAAACACAAACTTGAGTTGTTCTTAAAAATTGGCATAACAAAATTTTTGAATTAAAAAATCCCACTAAAAATATGTACATTCAAAATGCGACTCCATCTATAAAATGTTTAAGTAGAATATAGAAATCAATAAGCTATTCTATCCTTCTACTTACAGGATTTGCCGATAACAAAATAAAGGTAATCAGATTTTCTTTCGAGACAATGTAGGAGAGTTGTGTTATTTTGTTAAGAGGAGAGCATGAAAAAGTACGGATGAGGGACCAAAGAGACCACTTCTAAACACATCGATCGAATGCACACACAAAAGACAAGAAGCTACAGGCGTGTCGCACTCTAGTGACCGAAATGTAATTAGATGTTTTGAAAATGATTTCGCAACTGTGTGCTTCTAACATTATGATAAAAGTAAATTCCAAAGAATCGCAACTGTGAGGAGAACCGTTACCGAGGGCCCAACAGGATAGCCGACCATGGTCCAAACTATCACATATGCACCTCTACGATGGATTGTTGACACGTCTAGAAAAATTTACAACACATGGATCCCTGCATGTTATACTCGGCTTTCTAAATTTAGACTCTACATATGCTGCTTAGTATCAACATAATATTATATTTTGCCACGTGTCAATCATCACCATAAGGATGCATAGGTATTGTATAGACACAGGGTCCTTCAATTTAATTCTATGTTTTGAGCGCCTTGGTAAGTATTACTCCCTCCGTCTTAGAATAAGTGTCTTTTTTACTTTTTAAAATCAACGTTTGACCATTCGTCTTATTCAAAAATTTACAAAAATATAAAAATAAACAATCAAGATTGAAGTACTTCTAATAATGAATCATTCCATAATAAAATAATTAATTTTTTATAAAATTTTTGAATAAGACGAATGATTAAAAGGAGATAGCTAAAATCTTAAAATAACACTTATTTTGGGACGAATGCAGTATATAATATGCTAGCAGTTTTCTGACATGAAACAGTAAGCTTGCTTTATATATTCAAGGAACAGGATGCAAGTGCTACCGTGCAAGTGGTGCTCCTCCATATCATTGTATTGGCCTCCAGCTCGTCGATCGTGTCTTCAATGTTGTAGGCGGCAGATTTGAGTTTCTTGAGCCAAAGCCGCACAGATTCGCTAACATGGGAGTGATTCTCGGCATCCACCATGACGGCCTGTACGGTGACCAGTTTGCTCTTCATCTCCTCAACATCATCCTTGAACGTGCACAGAAGCCCGACCGTTCCCCAGGCGGCATCCCCAAGCATGCCGGCCACACGCTGCACAACAGCTCCGGCAATCATCTCAGCACCCCCATTCATGGCTACAGCCTACAGACCTTGATCTCTCTCGCACCCACTGCCACTGGTGCTATTTCAATTGTGCCCAAGAGACTAGACAGAGCTTGTATATGGATAGCACAAAGAGATGTGCTCTGCTGTATATATACTGCTCTGTTTCTTGTCCTGAAGCTTTTGCACCGATACCTGGAGTGTTGTTTCTCTTCAGTAGTTCAGTACTTCGGTAGTTCGGTGTCAAGCGGACTCGTGTGCACAAGTCCGCTAGTCAGCTGTTGGAGCCAAGAGCCTCCTCAGATCAGATCGAAGAACATCGAAGAGGATGAGGATTCAAGAGCTGCTAGATACTCCAAATTCGAAGATGCCTTGTTTTGCAGTAACACGGTGAGGGCGAGGATCTAAGATAAGACACTTCAATTCAGAAATCAGAACCAGAGCAAGTACAGATGGATCGGCCGGAGAGAGAATTACCGTGCTGACTTGCTGGTGGTCCTAGCTACGACGTAGATCGGGAGCTCAACGAGGGCTACCGCGTTTGCTGCCGCAGCGAAGACAGAGGGATCGGAGCCAGTGGCGGATGCTGGAACGGGTCAGGGGGGGGGGGGTCTAAATAATACAAGATTCCAGATCATAGTAGCACATAGTAATATGAAGACTATCAATGCAATTTTGTGATAGATACAGAGATACACATATTTCGTGGATAACAAAAAAAAAAGGTTCATTTTTGCCAAAACAGGACTAGTGCAAGGCCAACTCCACTACTGGCCCATATGTATGCATGCATCTGAATAAAGGAGCCTTAGAGGCTGCTGGACTGGAAATGGAAGGATGTGTTTAAATCCACTCAGTTGGAAGTTGGAAACACTATAGCAACATTTTAATTTTTTGCAATAAGTGTCCAATCATGACCCTATTTGTGAGATAATATTTTACCAAGCTATCAAATTAGTTTTAGTTTTTATCTACATTTAATGCTCTATGTATGTGTCCAAAAATTGATGTGACTAGTTGTATTGGAAGTTAAAAGGGATTTAAACATGGCCATATTTCTATTTTTTTTTAAAAATGAAAATATACCCAAGTTTTCCTGCCCCCCCAGAGGGAGTTTTAGAGTGGATCGGACTGGACCACAGTGGTGAAGAGGCAGGAGAGGGAAAACAAGGTGGTGAGGAAGAAGATTATTATTGTGTGGTGAGCATGCATGAAACGTAACGGATCGAGCTGCTAATTTGTACGTATTATCTGATATTATTGTCGACATGGGAGAGAACGAACGTGCATGTCATCGTCAGTGCAATACAGAGGAAGGTGCATGCAGCTAGCAGGGTAGGTCCTTACCTTGGTGGTTAAGGCGACGACCAAGGAAATTATAATTGTTACAAAAACACACCTTCAATTATAAAGTTTTAAATCTCATCATATGCTCCAACTTTGTTATATATAGCACATATCTTCATCCGAAATCCTTTATTTTTTAATTTTAAATTTTAAGAACTAAAGAACAATTGGGACTCTAAATGATCTGAAATCAAGAGAATTTCAACTCCAGCTTTGTAGATTGCATCAAGAACTACAAGTTCAGTGTAGACCATGTCAAGTTGTCAACAATCCATGTTCCTTTAAAGTTCTAAAATAAAAATTTCAAAATAATCTGGAAACTTAAAGCAACAAACATTTCAGACTTGATCTAAAGAATTTTGAATAAAAAACTTATTAGCTACAACGATGTAGATCGCGTTGACAACTACAACTTTAGTACAACATGTCAGCATCCGGGTTGTTTAGAAATATTTAAATATGAAAATCTAAAACAGATATTTGTGACTAAACGAGTTTAAATCTAAAATTTTGTCAAAGGTTGTAGATTGGATTGAGAGCTGCAAGTTCCTCTACAGACCATGTCATCTTCTTATGTCCATTTGAAAATTCTAAATTTTGAATTTAAGAATATAATGATTTCAAATGGAAACCTCGTAACTACACAAAGTAGTCTCAGATGGAGCTATACAGTTTTTATATAGCGTTTGTATTTATGACTTCATATAAAAAGTTATGTTTTTTTAGATAACTTCTTCTATAGACATGTCTCTTAGGAATTAGGATGTCCTCTACAAATGACAGTAGTCTTAAGAGTCCACACCATTATAAACAGTTGTTTGCAGAGACAAACATTTAAGACCAGCACATCTATAAATCGATTTTTAGTGGCAAATGTTATCCATATAACAACATACGATGCTTTGTTCTTTGACAAACAAGAATATGAAACGACCTCGATTTCCGCGAAGGGAAATCCACAGGCTCGAATTGTAATTCAACAGATTGCTTGGGACAATCCATGAAATTACCCATATCTCAGTTGACACCAGGATCCATACAACGGTATTTAAGTCTCACATAAACATTTATTACATCGCCACACTGGCGGAATCAACATTCAGAGAAGCTTTAGAAGATGCGGAAACGTTTCATCCTTCACGGCCAACTTGAGTGTAGCACGTGACCCTATTCTTCGCCATCGTTTTTCTCGAAGTCGTACTCATTCTCGCCACCTGACAGCAAATTTATCAGTACGATTTGTACTGGCCACGGAGCCCACCTATGCAGCATTTGCTTTGTGGAAAGTGGATGCAAGGCTATACAAGCAGACCTATAGGCTGAGGTTTCCTATGCAGCTGTAATCAATGTTTAATTAGTCAAGTTTTATCTCCAGTTAACACCATCATCCCTTTTCCCATCACCACATCTCACATACCCACACCTCACTCTCATTCGACAGGCCCAACTCCCTCTCGGGCCTATCTCAGCGGCACACTACCACAACGGGTACACTGCCGGAAAAAAATGTCATCCAGGGGAAGAAGAGAACACTCACTACACTAGTAGAAGCTTCACAGGAAAGGTCCATAGCCAACAGGATGGCATATGTATCGATCGATCAACCGTACACTCTGCAGAGGTTTCACTACCCACAAGATTAGCCATCATAGGTGTTGCGCAAACACCTAGGCAGAATTCCGGGTGCTTGCTTGCCTAGGTCGATGCCACCCTACCACTCAACCCTGGGATATTCCGGATCCTACACCGTTATGCTGAGACTGGGAGACACAGTACCGGGCCCATCCAGTGGTACTGCGCATCTAGAACGGAACGGGAACCCATCGACCGTCTCCGCCCACCCTTATCACCTCTCAACCTAGCAGTAGTGGCACCGTCCTACCAAGTAGTCCAGCCGTCTCCCGCCCATCAGAAGCGAGTGAGTAGAAAAGGATTCCCATGAACCTGAAACTAGTCCGTCCTAGGTTTGACCAAGCAGGCATCTTCACTTAGGGGATACTCTCCCCGTGCCATCACAGCACCTCCGTCCACGGGCTTCAAACCACCAAGGCTATCCCACCCGGAACCTCCTCAACAACCTTACCCGCCACAGGTATCTCGCTTGGGGATGCCCAGGTTGCACCCCCGGCACGACTTGCCCCATGGGCTTGTCTCACATCCCACTTGGTCGACATCAACCCTTACCACGCACCCAAGACGCACGCAGCACTCTCTCCCAGTGGTTATAATCAGTTATACACCGTCCCAATTCCACCACATAGCATATAGCAAGTAGTAAGTAGTGGAAGAGTAACAGTAAATTAAGCAGCAGCTAACCTAGCAGCGGATAGCAGGGTAAAGTCTTATCAAGGCAGGGAATTCAAATACACTATCATGCAACCAATCCATACATAATCGTAAAGCAATAGCAACAATGTCATTTGCAATGCGTAAATAGGATCTAAGGATTTGGTGGGACGTGGCACCTTCGTAGTCGTCTCCTAGCTCCTGAAAGTACTCGTGGTCGTCTTCCTTAGTCAGATCCTCCTCCGGCTCTGAAATCGAACACGAAATAGTCGCGTCAGCGACTCCTATAGAGTATTTCAGAAAAATCTAATAAAATAAAGAGCCAAATGCACACAAACATAGTCTTAGATTGTAGATCTCATTTTTCTGAGAATTTTGATATATGGTGCGCAATTTTTGGACATCGAATGAATAAGTTATGAATTTCCGAAGATTATCCTATTTTCTGAAAATGGGAAAATTGGTCGGTTAATCAGGGGCAGCACGGGATTGGTCCACATGGCGCGCGGGTCCAGTAGTGTGGCATGTGGCGCCTCATCAGAACACAGACCCGATGGTCGCCCACCAGGTGTTCGATGCTGGTTCCCAGAGAGTCGCTGGCGTCGGCGTAGCTCTGCGGAGCTCGGCGGAGCTCGGCGGTGGTCGGGGGTAGCTCGGCGGTGGTCGGGGGTAGCTCGGCGGAGCTCGGCGGTGGTCGGGGGTAGCTCGGCGGAGCTCGGCGTAGTTCGGCGGTGGTCGGGGGTAGCTCGGCGGAGCTCGGCGTAGCTCGGCATAGCTCGGCGTAGCTCGGCGGAGCTCGGCGTAGCGCGGCGGTGGTCGGGGGTAGCTCGGCGGAGCTCGGCATAGCTCGGCGTAGCTCGGCGGAGCTCGGCGTAGCTCGACGGGGCTTAGCGGGGCTCGGCGTAGCTCGGGCGAATCGGAAATTCGGGGCGCCGAGGGTGCCGCTCTCCCGAGCTCTCCCGGGGAGGCTCGGGCGAATCAGAGATTTGGTGCTAGCAGGGTTCCAGGGCGTCTGTTCAAGGCGGCGGTGTCTCTCCGGTGCGGCGGACGATGACAGGGCGGCGATGACCATATTTCGGCAAGACAGGGCTCGGCTTTCCCCAATTGGCGTGCTCAGGCAGTCGTCCGACCAGATGGTGGCGGGTTAGAGTCGTGGTATGGCCTCCTTCTCTCCCTCGGCATACGGCGGTTCTCCGACGAGGTGGAGGCGCACGTAGCCAAGGCGACAGACATGATTCGGGGCTCGGCTATCTACGCGGCGGTACTGAGGCAGACTTGGCGAACCTCGTCGGCCTCTCTCCGCAGCGCGAGGCGATCGGGGACCTCGAAACGGATTTAGGCGAGGCGGATCGTGTCGGCGGCGATCACGTTTCCCCGAGAACGCACCTCTCGGTGTTCCGGGCTATGGAGGTTCGATCTCCCGCAACTAAGCTTGTCCGAGGTGGTCGGTGAGTTGGTGGTCACGCTAGCGGGTCGCGGTATTGAGATGCTCCAGTCATCGGCGGCGATGTCGCCGCGACTGGGAGGTTCCGGCGGGGCTAAGGAGGTCTTCTAGGAGATGTATACGCCTCCAGGGTCTATGGCGATGGCATACCAACTACCAATTTTGGCTACCGAGATTCCCAAGGTGCTCGGTTGTGGCGGCGGCGTGTCGCCGGCGGCGGCTGACGACGGCAAGGTGATTACGGTCTCGTTTTGGCATAACCGGACGTGGTTCAGTCAAATTGGCAGTGACTAAACGGGCATACGTCCGCTTAGTGGTGAACTAGTGACAGGGCAGGGCCTCCTTTTGGCTCCGGTCCGCTGCGGCGCTCCGGCGAGGTCGCGGCGCTCTGCGGACGAGGCTTCCTCTAGCGCTTAGATCCGCGTAGCTAGCTCAAGGGGTCGTGGCGGTGCTCCACGACGCTCTAACCTATACGGGTGCTAGTCGGATTGCTCGGAACGGGTGATTCGGCGTCGGAACGCGTCGGTGGTGAGCACGCTCCGCCGAGAACGCGTCGTGCTGTGTTCTCGGTCTAGCAAGCTTGTAGTCCGAGGGTTTCGGCCGGTCGCATGAGTGCATGGTGCAGGTGATCTTCCTGAGCCAGTAAAGGCTCGTGCCTGCGCGTCCCGTGGGCGGAACACCATGGCAAAAGCTGGGCGAGGTTCGAACATAGCGTACGGTGGCTCACCGTGGGGCTGGTGAGGTAAGGATGACGGTGCAGTGACGAGGTGACGCTGTGCAGAGTGATCGCAGTGCCGTGCCAAACCGCGACGGGGCTCCGGCTTCTCCTCCGTCTCCGGCTCGGCGTGCTCCGCGGCGGCGGCGTTCCGGCAGCTTCTCCTCCTCTGCTCCGCCCTTCTCCCTTCTCCCTCTCCCTCTATTGTGCGGTGTGGTGTAGTGGTTGTGCCGCAGCGCGGCGGCGGTGAGGGGAAATGAGGGTAGGGCTTCGAGGTGAGCTCCTTTTTATAAGCGAGCTTGGCCAGCTCCAATGGCGAACGGTCCTGATCGCGCTCGACCGATCGAAGGGCTGTGGCTCGAGTGGATCTAGGGCTCCGGATGGGCGCCGGTTCGCTTGGCGGCCAAGGAAGGAGGGGACAGGAGGGGGACAACTCTGCGGGGCGTGGTGCTGTCGGCCGTGGGTCCGGGGTCACGCCATTCGCGTGACACCCCCGGCAGGCGCGTCGCCTTCGTGAGGAAGAGAAACAGTGGAAGGGGAAGGCGGCTGACATGCGGGCCCGGGTTGGCAGCGAGCGCGAGCGCGAGCGCGTGTGTGCCAGTCGCGCGCGCGTTGCCGGGCCGCAACGTGGGCCGACAGGCTGGCTTCCTTCTTCCTCTCTTCTCTTTTCTTTTTCCTTTTCTATTTTCACTTAAGTGTATAAATACATATATTACCCATTTTAAGTATTGAGTAAATACAAACATAATTGCAATAAATCCCAATTATGATGCATAAGCTATTATTCTATGTGAATGGAATTAAAATGCAAGCTATACTCCTTTATTTACCAAATTCATAATGAAACATATATGCTTGCACAAGAAAAATGGGTTTTCACCATAAATAAATGAAAAATTTTAATTGGTTAGGATTTTTAGATTGTGTGGATTTTTAGGGTTGTTACAGAATATAGTGTTATTTCTCATGAAGAAATTAAATAGAAGTGAAAAATTCTTGAAGCTACACTTTTATTTGATCAGTGCTGCAAATTAACTGCACGGGGAAATATGTAGTCTAGATAAATTTGTCCAAGTCCTGAGGTCAGCCCCAGTGAGGTTTCATTTACTAGTTTTCAAGATTTTTAATATATTGTAAACATTATATTGTAGACAAGGTTCACCCTTTAAAACTCATTTTATCATGTGAAACTTTCATCATCTCTCTTCATATATATTATGTCTATTGAATCCTTTTCAAAACCCTAAACCCTAAACCTTAAAAGTGTTGGCAAATAGTAAAAGGGGACTTCTATAGTCTTTGTGAAGAATTTTAAGAGAATAGAGTCAACCTTGAACCCATCAACACCTCCTACATCACTTTGGTTCCAAAGAAAGACAGCCCAGAGAAAGTCAATGATTTTCGTTCAATATCTCTGATGAATATATCTCTAAAGGTCATAACAAAAATTCTAGCCAACAGACTTCAGCAAGTCATTTTAAAAATCATTCGCAAGAACCAGTATGGGTTCATTCGCTCAAAAATGATTCAGAATTTTTTAGCTTGGAGCTATGAATATATTCATCAGTGTAATCAGTCAAAACGAGAAATAATAATCCTTAAACTGGATTTTGAAAAGGCATTCGACACAGTGGAACACTCAGCCATCCTCCGGTCAATGTCCAGCATGGGATTTCCAGATAAGTGGCTAGCATGGACTCAGGCTATCTTGTCCTCGGGATCCTTAGCAATTTTGCTCAATGGAGTGCCAGGAAAGTTTTTCAAATGCAAGAGAGGGGTATGGCAAGGAGATCCACTCTCCCCCCTGCTGTTTATCCTTGTTGTTGAGCTATTACAGATTCTGGTTAACAAGGCAGCAGCTGATGGACTCCTCACACTCCCTATACCCCAGCCTGTGGGGATATAAACCCCCGGTACCACAAATCAAGACATGGGCCGCACCATCAAAGCTGGTCCGGCCCAGAATATAAAGACGTGTGGCGTAAGGCTGCACCGCACGGTTATTGTACCAACTTGGCTAGTTTACTTGTAACCTTATCCCTTCAGACTATATAAGGAGGGGCAGGGATCCACATCTAGATCAGATCCAAAACCATAACACAGCAATACAATACAGCAACACACAGGACGTAGGGTATTACGCCTCACGGCGGCCCGAACCTGTATAAATCTTGTGTCTCGCGCTTTCTGCGTAACGCTTGTTCGTCTCAGGCGCACCTTCACCGATAAATCTACTACCTTGGGCATACCCCTCGGTAGACCGCCGGCGATATTCCGTCGACACAGCCCATGTGTGATTTCCCCATAGTCCAATATGCAGATGACGCTATCCTCATTCAGCAGGCTGAAGCTAGGCAACTCTTCTTTCTCAAGGCACTTCTACAGAGTTTCTACATCTCAACTGGCCTCATAGTAAATTACAGGAAGTCTCATATGTACCCTATCAATATTAGTCAGAACAAGCTCAGCTTATTAGCCAACACTTTTGGATGTGATGTGGGTACAATGCCTTTTACATATCTTGGTTTACCAATGGGTACCACAAAACCAAGAATGGAAGATCTAACCCCAATGATGGATACAGTTGAAAGGAGACATTCTGCATGTTCTACATGGTTGTCCTACTCGGGCGGACTTGAAATGGTAAACTCAGCTATAACACCAATAACTACATATGCTATGTGCACAATCAAGTTGCCCAAAGGGGTAATTGATAATATTGATAGAGCCAGGAAACAGTGTCTTTGGCGTGGTAATGATCCAGAAAAGAAAGGGGGCAATTTGGTTGCATGGTCAACAGTCCAGCAGCCAAAGAACAAAGGGGGCCTTGGTGTTCTTAATCTGAGATTACAAAATGATGCTTTGCTCCTCAAGCAATTCGATAAATTTTACAACCAGATAGATTTTCCATGGCTGCAGATTATATGACATAGATATTATGAGAATAAAGTGCCTCATGCTGCAAGAGAGACTGGATCCTTTTGGTGGAAGGACATTTTAAGACTGAATGGTGTCGGTGCTTGTTTTAGCGGGGCTAACACCGGCTAGTAAATATGTGTTTTGCGGTTGAGGCTACGGATGGTGTGCAAGGGGGAACACAGGGATTATACTGGTTCAGGCCAAGCAAGCCCTACGTCCAGTGGGGAGGAGAGTCGTGTTGCCTTGCACCGGGGTGCTTATAGTAGGGGGTTACAAGCTAGGCGAGAGCGGGAAGTGCTCTCAGGTCTCTTGTGAATGTCTAAGTGTTTGTAAGTCGTTTGCTATTGGTGTGTGTGTGAGAGCTTAGGACTTCTTTCGTGGTCGTTGTGTCCTAAAGCGGGCCTCTGCTCTCCCTTTTATAGTCGCAAGGGAGAGGCAAGGGCAGCGCTTATAATGCTACGTATGTTACAGTGAGGAGTTGTTGTTCCTCGTTTGACTATCGTCAGCTACGGTCTTTTCTCCGCGTCTCCAGAGTATGGCCGTAGTGGTTCGCACGATCTTGGTGAGTTCCGAGGCGGCAACAGTCGTCAGATTACGGCATGCCGTAGGGTCACAGCTGATGGCTGTCCTTCCGCACGATGTGACAAGAAGGCGAGTCGTCTCGGGGCGTTGTCTCCCGAGGCTCGGGACTCCTGGAGGCGTGATGGGATGGAGCAGGGTGATATCTCCCCTCGGGTGTATTTCCGGCCTTTGAACAGTACTTTCCGAGGGTCAGGTGGGCCCGGATGGAAGGTGTGCTCATCCTTTCGAGTGGACAGTGCAGTGGGCGCTTTTCCTGTTCTTGCGTAGCCCGTCGTCAAACGCTCGGACTGTCGCAGTCGTAGTTGGTAGACTCCGGCGAAAAACGGGGCGGCGCACCGTAGACCATACCGTGGAGAAGACGGCCGTAGTGGGCCTATCAAATCTGCTACCAGGGAAATTCTGACAGGTGGTATGGCCGTCAGGGGCGTGCGAAGCACAGTCGCGTCGAGAATCTCGCCTGACGGGACAGTGCTTGTAAAGTGGTCAGAGAGATCTCTTGTGGTCCAAGATTGCTCCGCTGACATCACCTGTGCCTTGGATGCCTTTGTGAGATTGCGTTCGAGGGGGATGGGGAAGCTCTGGTGAATCGGAGAATGGGCGCCGAGGGCGCCGCTCTCCCGAGCTCTCCTGGGGAGGCTCGGGCGAATCGGAGATTTGGCGCTGAGGGTGCCGCTCTCCCGAGCTCTCCCGGGGAGGCTCGGGCGAATCGGAGAATGGGCGCCGAGGGCGCCGCTCTCCCGAGCTCTCCTGGGGAGGCTGGGGTGAATCGGAGAATTGGCTGTCATTGGTGCAATGACGTCGTGGGCCTCTGTAGATGCGGCCTTCATGGGCTTCGGGCGCGGCCTTCGTGGGCTTCCACTGGCCTTACTTGGGCCAGGCCGCGTTGGGAATGAGCGTTTTTCATCGAAGTTGTGTACCCCTAACTTTGGTACCCGACAAATGGTATCTTCAGAACTGTTTTCAAATGCCACTTGGGCAGGGGAAACACAGTTTGTTTCTAGGAGGATAGATGGTCTGAATCCGTATTAGCAGAGAACTACCCAAGACTAGCCTCCTTTGCAAAAGATGCGGGGCGTCAGTAGTTGAAATTATGCAAACAGAAGATCTTGACAGTATTTTCTACCTACCCCTCTCGCAGCAAGCTTTGTTCGAACTTGATGATCTTCAAACACAACTGCAAGCCCTGCCCTATAATGAAGAGGCCATAGATGAATGGAAACCGATTTGGGGCAATAGGTATTCTTCCAGCCGTTTCTACACTCACATCCTCAGCAGCATTGATGCCCATGGAATCTATAAGATTGTCTGAAAATCAAAATGTACTCCTCGTGTCAAATTCTTTGCCTAGCTTATCTTGGTGGACAGACTCAACACAAAATCTATGTTACGGCACAGAAATCTTAACATACAGGATGATAGCACTTGTGTCATGTGTGACAGCGGGGAGGAGGAAACTATTGATCACCTTTTCTTCGAATGTACTTTTGCTAAGGCATGCTGGGCATTGATTCACTTCCAATGGGATGAGGACCTGCACCTAAGGGATAGACTGGCCCAAGCAAGATCACGGAGTGCCTTGCCTTTCTTCACGGAGGCAACATTGATAGCAAGCTGGGAACTCTGGACGAAGCTGCGCAACGATAATGTTTTCCAACAGAAGGACCCAAACGTTAGTACCTGGTGGCGTAATTTCAAATCATAATGTATGTTACAATTGCTTAGATTCAAGGACGACCTTTGGTCTGCCTTCTGTGTTTGGCTAGATGCTTTCTGTTAATTTCGCTGTAAGTAACTTTGTAAACTCTCTTTGTTATTCTGATTAATGAAAAGCACCTACTGTGGGGATCTCCCCCACAGTCTTTTTTGGTAAAAAAAAAGTACACAACGTTGGAATATGCAAGCGAGCTGCTGAGGCCCCAACGCGAACAAGAGAAAAACAGAAACATTACATGGCGTAGAGTCCAACACAAAATTCGCCAAGGATAGATGGTAAGGGAAATATTTTCCTTAATAGTTTTAGCCCTTAAGGATGATTTTTTTTGGAAGCTTTTTTTTTTAAAAAATAGAATATATTAATATCTCAGCTTTTATATCGATCAATGCATATAGCTATTTCTTATTATATACACAAAGGCACAAGAGCCCATACAATCTCAAAAACAAAGTTTTGATCCAAAACGGAAGGCAGTAAACAAATCCAAAACAACATCTAAAATGTAATTCTATCGGCGAATCTCCAACCGTTTCTTGGAAACACTTCCGTCACAATTGTCTCAATCTTTTTGCAATCCATCTTTATCATTTGGCAATGGGGAAAAAATTTGGTGAGGCCCATCCCTACCATGCACGGCGAGGACTCTGCAGCTGACGCGTGGGCCATGATCACCATGCAGACAGTTCGAATGATACTGTGACCCACACGTCAGCTGCACAGTCCTCACCGTGTACGGTGGGGATAGGCCTCATCGAATTTTTTTTCCAGGCAATCCTCCTCTTTTTGAAGTAGGGACCAAAATCTGATCCAATAAGTCCCGCTAAAAATAACCTGCAAATAAGATAATGCTAGGACTTGTCAAAAACTGTGTCATTCCATGTTAACCAAATTACCCAGCAAATTGCACTACAAACCACTCTAGAATAATGGACATCAAATAGTGGATCACTCTAGAATAATGGACATTCACTGGGTAATTTGGTTAACCAAATCACTAGTATACTGACTGTTCTTGTATACAGCCCACTACGCGGTTTGTATTCCTGGTGGAACCAAATTAACACAGCCACACACTGGGTAATTCGGTTAACACGGGAGGTCAGGTCAGGATGTCCACTACAATAAGGTAAAGTGACGTCTTCGAAGTTGCCTAAATTAAGGTGCACGTACCAAGTGAGAAATTCAAAGCATGCAGATGCACTAGATATGCGGGCACGGTTTCCACTTCCAAGCAACCTCCCAACTAGGAGCAAGTATAATAAGAGACTGTAGACTAGTTAAAACTGACATGGAGAAGAGGAGAAAGAGAAGAAGGGGACATGGAGAAGAGGAGAAAGAGAAGAAGCGAGCTGTAAGCTTACCGTCGCTTTGGGCCCAGGAAAAAAAAAAACTCTGTGAGAGAGACGAGTGGGTCATGTATTAATTATAAAAAGATAACTGTTATACGAGTGGGATGGGAGAATACTATAAGAAACCTTAGAACCACCTTACAGCCAGCAAGTCGTGCTCTTATTATGCATATGAACACGCCTACTTGCGCGGGGCCGGCTGGTATGCACGCCATAATGGAATTTGGTACTTCTGCCCATGGGACATACTCTCTTCATTCTAAATTAGTCATTCTACGAATTATGGAGAGTCAAAGTTTTTCAAATCTAACTAAATTTATATAACAAGACAATAATATTTATGATACCAACTAAGTGTCATTATATCCTTTAATAGTTATATTTTCATAGTATATTTATTTGATGTCATAAATCTATTTATTTCTTCGACTCTTTAAGATTCTTGAAATGGGTTATAATTTAAAATAAATGGAGTATATGACACTAACATGCATACGGTGCGTACACGCGCTGTACTCCCTTCACTCCAAATTGTGAATCATTCCAAGAATGTTGGAGAGTAAAAAACTATAGAAAAAAATACGAAAATTTATGATACCAAATAAGTGTATTATGAAAATTCTAATGATACTTAATTGATATTATAAATATTATTATTTTATTATATAAATTATTTGGTCAAAATTAAAATATTTAGACTTTCAAGATTATTCGAATGACTGTAACTTACAGTTTGGGATACCTAGTGGGTGGACATGCAGGAACCACTAGTATATAGGAGCTCTACAGTGACGCCATGTATTTTTTTTTTACTGGTGGTTTCGCTTAACGTCCACCACTAGAAATCAGCGCTATTTTTACAGGCGGGTCACTTAAGGAACCGCCACTAGAAATCGATTTTTAGTGGCGGTTCCTTAAGTGACCCGCCAGTAAAAATGGGCCATTTTTACTCGCGGTTCCTTAAATGACCCGCCTGTAGAAATAATCTGAATTTTAATTTGTGAGTTTTGCAAATGACCTCGTATGAAAAAACTATCTAAATAAAAGTTGTAGATCTCAAAAAGTTATGAAACTTTCTAGTTGACAACTTTTTCATTTGAAATCATTTTGGTGACGAAAAATATGTTTGAATTTGTCAAATTTGAAATTCAAATTTTGTAAACGACCTCGGATGGAGAAACTTTCAACATAAAAGTTGTAGATCTTGAAAAGTTATGCAACTTTGTGTTGACAACTTTTCATTTGACTTTGTTTAGGGCCTCAAACAGTCAATTTACTCTCGGTTTGTTATAATATGTGGGGAGCCGAAGTGGGGTATAGTCACAAGTGAGAGTGTGGTGCAGTGGTAGGGAGGGGTACGCGCGAGAGAGAGGTCGCGGGTTCGAATCCCACCGGCCGCGTAACGCGCGAATTTTGCGCGAAAAATGCCGCGACTTGCTGATGTGAGATCATGTAGGACAACTGATGCGGCACCACATCAACAAAAACCGCTTTCAATAGTTTATAAGAAGCATAGACATTTAGTTTTCTAACTAGGTAGCTGCCCGTGCATTACAACAGGAAAACATAATACCATGATAACATATATGTTATGCTGTTACTTAAAAAGATACCGCAATCATGATGTTTGGAACATCAAAATTACATTAATCATGAAAGATAGATAATTAAAATATAACTCGAAATGTTGATGCGAAACTAAGACATCAAGCTAATTACTTAGCACAAAAATAACTACAATTTTGAGGAAATAGTGCCAGTGAACATGTAACTTTATGTAAGTATAGAGAAAAATTAGAAAGAGAAGAACATTCGTGTACAAAGTTAGAACCATTACCTAAGGTGACATTCATCGCTTCCTATTAGAAGAATGCTATAAGGTGAAGGTGTACTTCACCTGTGAAACAAGGATGGTACAAGCATTAGAAGTTGAAAAGTAACGCAGTTGAGATTGAGATTGATGGCAACGGTGTCAAGTGGACTTCTGTGCATAAGTCAGAGTCAACTCTTGGAGCCAAGAGCCTCCTCAGATCAGATCGAAGAACATGGAAGAGGATGAGGATCCAAGAGCTGCTAGATACTCCAAATTCGAAGATGGCTTGTTTTGCAGAGGATCTAAGCTAAGAAACTTCAATTCAGAAATCAGAACCAGAGCAAGTACAGATGGATCGGCCGGAGAGAGAATTACCGTCCTGACTTGCTGGTGGTCTCCCTGGGCTCTATATTAGTCTAGAGGGAGTTTAGAGCGTGGGCTGCTGCCTGGACAGCGGATCGGAGCTTCTTGTGGACCACGGTGGAGCATCATCGGACTGGACCACGGTAGTGAAGAGGAAGAAGATTATTATTGTGTGCGTGGTGAGCATGCATGAAACGTAACGGATCGAGCTGCTAATTTGTACGTATTATCTAATAATATTGTCGACATGGGAGAGAACGGACGTGCATGTCATCGTCAGTGCAATACAGAGGAAGGTGCATGCAGCTAGCAGGGTAGGTCCCTACCATCAACTAGCAGCGCGTACGACCAATGCAAGCTGATCAACCTATTACGTATTTCCTTGACATACGGGGACGGGCGCCGGACGGTATATGAACGCGGTGCTGGAACAGGCCAACCACGCATCTCTATCCTACGTCCTACAGGTTTTGAATGACTTGCTCCCTCTATTCTAAAACAAGTGTCATTCTTATTTTCTAAAAAGATGGATAATGTTAACTTTGACCGACTTATATATAAAAGAATACTAATATTTATGGTGCATAGCTAGCATCACTATAAAGTAATGCGCTGGCCGGTGGGACCCTTCCTAGATTTAATTTTTTTGTTTTGCTATTTTAAAACACAATTTTTGGAAAATTATTTTTACTGGTGGTTTCTTATGTGAACCGCCAGTACAAATCTAGTTGTACTGGTGGTTCACAAGCAACCGCCAGGAAAAATCGCTGATTTTTAGTGGCCCCTAACACTGGCGGTTCACAAAAACGTCAGTAAAAATACATTTGCAACCGTCGCTGCTGAGCTCCTGCGTAGCAGTGAACGGTCAGTATACAAACAGCCTAGTGGGCTGCTGCTAAGCTTGCTACCGCTCGGCCGGTGTGTGACTGTGGCAATGTGCCCACAGCGGGCGCGCCCAACGTTCATGGGGTCGTCGGTGCTGCCGGCGGCGGCAATCCTGACCTGACCTCCCATCCAACGCGCGCGCGCCCACTTGGCGACTTGGGCGAGCGAGACAGCGCTGAATCGTCACCGCTCTCGTCCCCGGCCCGTACGTACGTCTCCTTCCTTCCTATCCCGCTGCCAATGGAGCCGGCTGCCCGAACTCGAACGGCAACCCGGCCCCCGAACCCGAAGTCAGTCGTCTGAATTCTGGAAGCCAGAGGGGTGATGACTACTGATGGCTACTGCTCTCTCTCTCTCTCTCTCTCTCTCCGCGTTATAATTTGCGTTGACGGCGCAGCTGCCATCGGCGAAATTGTATAATTAAAGACCTGCTAGCTCCACTATTCTCTGCGGCCGATCCAATCCAATCCAGTCGATAGCCGGCGCCCGGCGGGGCTCCAACTCGGCCTCTCTCCCATCTCCTCCACACAAGAGCGAACGCAACTAAGACGAAAGTAGGAGGAGGTGTAGGAGGCTAGCTAGGAACACGCGGACGGCGGCACCCGATCGAACGCCTTCACAAGATCGACACTACCGCCGGCGCGGCGACGCCAGGACGGACTACGAGCGAGCTCTCCCTTCATCACGTACGCCCACAGTGAGCTTGAGCCGCGCGCGCCGGCCCCTCTCGCTACCCTTCTCCTTTCCCAAGCTTGTTGATGCACATCTCTCTCTCCCTCTCTCTCTCTCTCTCTGTGTTGATGCACATCTCTCTCTCATATATATAGAAACAGATGGAAATCTTCAGATGCATGTCGTAAGGATTTTAATAATTTAATTGCCGTCTTCAGCGGTCAGATGCCACCTTCTTGATTTGTGTCCAGCCGTGAATTTTTAAAGAATAAATAGGTAGGCTCTTCGACTGATGGTTTTTTCAACAGTTTATCATTTGTTTTTGGTAAACAACTCTTTTCCAACAGTTATTTTACTATTATTATCAACAGTAAAGTTTGTTGTCATAATTTGTTTAATCTAAGGTAATTTTGTTGTTATAATTACAGAGGCATTTGGTTCTAATTAATTTTTTTATTACTCTCCATATTTAATTGTAACATGGACAGGGTAAATTTTATTACTAATATGATCATTTGGGCCTGTAAATGATTTTTTCTAGACCTATGCATAGTAAATTTGTTGTAATAGTAGCCAACGTGTCTGGTATCTGGGACAAATCTATTTCAAGACGTGTAACCAACGTGTCTGTAATAGTAAAAGTAGACCTATGCAAACTTTTATAAAAATATATTTTAAGACAAATCTATTTATATAGTTTTCACATTTTTAAATTCAACAACTTAAAAGTTATTCATGATTTATATTTCCAATGTTTGACTAAAACATTGTCTAAAACGACAAGAAATATGGATATGGAGTGAGTATTCAGTTATCTGGGTCTTATAATTGTTATAATGGTTCCTTTTGTTTTCATTGTTTGTAGTCACTCTGGTATTTATTTATCGTTACTGTTTCACCTAAGGCCATCCGCATTAGGAGTTAATGAGTTTCATTAGATTTTCATGGTATTAAATGTGCTGATGTGGCATGGGATAGATGAAGAGAGAAACTAAAAGTTTTATGGGATGAAATGAGTTTCATGGGTATAAAACTTATCTGTAGCACTATTTCCAACACATTTTCACTTGTTCATATTTCAACTTCTTTTTAGATATAGAACAATATTTTTCTCTTACAATAAATCAGCATAAGACGAAATCAAGACTTCTTTTCAGACAACCGAACAGGGCCATTGTTTGACCCTGTTTAGATTCACCACCAAATACCAAAAGTTCTGTCACATCAATGTTTAGACACATGCATGGAGCATTAAATGTCAATAAATACTGAAATTAATTTGACAGCTTTATAAAATGCTACGAGACGAATCTTTTAAGTCTACTTGGGCCATGATTGGACACTTATTGTAAAAGTTAGCTTGTTGCTACAGTAAAAAATTTTGCAAAGTGGGTAATCTAAACACCCCTTGGAAACTGTGAGATGAAACTGGCCTAAGGTTTAGACTCGGAGAAGCTCCCAGCAGAGAAGAAATATCTTTCTGAACAGATGTCACCCACACTCTTGATGACTAACAAATTCCTATTTAGGCATTGCTACTAATATGGATAGCACTTTACTTCTTGTCACTTGTGCTGATAGTATATTGCATATGTTTGCGTCCTCTTTGATTGAAACCCATCGCCCCTGTAGATTTCTCGCTGACTCGCTGGTAGATTTGCACTTGCAAATTTGAATTTGCGGAGGTTCAAGAAGCTACTCATGCCAGACACAATAATGTAATGGCTTCCTTTTTCTTTTCTTTTTTCTAAAGGGAACACGCAATGGCTCTCCTAGGCGTCTTGTGGTCTGGTCAGCTAGGCTTGATTGAAAAAAAAAAAATGGTACCGCGCATAGGTGGCACTACTAACTGCGAAAACCACCATGACTTTAGGCGAGAGATGGCCGAGAGCTAGAGACTAAAACTTGTGGTAATAAAGATGATCTGCATGATATAGGGCAGAGATGTATGTGATAGTGTGAGGACAGTGGGAGTGCTTCCATTGCTTCGGTGGTTACCGGAATGGAAGTGTATATTCTCATTTTTTTTTATAAAGGAAGACTTTATTTTATTTAGATTTTTTATACAACTCCTTGAAAAATTCTCCTGATCTCTGCTCACGTGAGCATACAGCCTAAAAACAAAAAGATATAGCAAGCACACTCTAGTGACGACTAACCTCTATTTGAGGACGGGGTGTATTAAGCTCTACGTGTTTCTTAACCAACTTCTGTACTATGCCTATGGAGAAGCCCCATGACCTTTGACCTGCAGCCATATCTAAAATTGCTTCTACAGGTGGATATATTGTATCGCATCGGACATCATGTCAACCAATTTCTCCATTTGGACATGCAACATTGGGCAGCTAATCAACGTGAATATTTTCAATGGCAAAGCGGCAAAGAAGGAAAGTGCGGAGAAGAAGATGAAGGAGAAGGAGAAGGAGAGGAAGAGGAAGGAGAAGGAGAAGGAGAAGAAGAAGAAATCAGAATGTTTCCCAAGAAGAGGAAAAACAAAGGTCACTAGCTTCTCCATCTTTAAATAATGCATATAAATTAAATATTGGACATAAATTGTTGTAATACACCTTTTGTATAGAGACATCAAACGAAACAATGAGTGATACACATGACATCACGTGACGCTAATAGTCAATTACATGGCAATGTTGTAAGTGTGTACATATAAGTGGAGAAAATGAGGTCCTGAATTCTAATACAGTGTTATGACAACAAGTTGTGAAACTCAAGGTTCTATTTAGCAGCAAGCAATTGAAACTAGGCTCTCGTGGCAACTGGGTCATGTAGAAACATAGATTTAGCCATGACTCTTAGTCATTTTGGTCATTAAAATTACAACCCATTGTTATACTATTAGGACCGTCTAGACATAGATCCAGTGGGGTAAACAATATCCATTCGGTGTAAAACAAGTAGAATGGGAGTAGATCCGAAAGGTGGGAGTACATGTGTGTGTTCATATCATCCGAGGGGAGAGGCTTGGAGGGGCTCGATCCGGATCCTAACGCAGCCATCGCAGGTTCGTTGATGACGATCTGCGCACAGGCAGCGACGTTCGGTGCAGAGGGTGAAGCAGTGGCGACCGTCGGAGCAGTGAGATAAACTCCCTCTCCCTGCTGACTTGTTCTGAGATCGGGCGATGGGCCTAGAGACTGGCCTTTTTCCTAGGGATTAGACAAAGTCAGAAAAAGAGGTGGTTTTCAGTTGTTAGCTGTGTTTATCCCTTAACGGAGTAGGCATACTTCCTACAGCTAACACGTGTCCAGTCCAGCGGGAACGCGCAGCGCAAACGAACGTAAGCTGCTATACCGAATCCCCCGCAGGCCGCCTGTCATAAAAGAAAGGAAGAAGTCGACCTCAACAGAAAACTGTTGAGTAACGGCAGCAAGTGATTGAGTTCAGGCAGTGCAGTGAAGACGGTGGCGGCGGCTGGTGGCAATCCCGTCACTGGCTGCGCCCCTCTCTAGATCGGATTAGGGTTTAGATGTCGGTGGGGAAACTGGCTCAGGTGAACCTCGTACTGAGAGCCGCCAGCCCCCCCACCTCTTTATGTAGCGCAGTGTGACAGGGGCCCTCCAGCCATTAGTGGGCTGGGCGCCCCCGATCAGGGCGCGAGTCAAGGCCCGACTGGGCCGTTGGGCCCAAATCGGTTGAGAGATCAATCCAACACCCATGTGTCCATAACTTTCCTTAAGTCCTAAGTAAGGATGCAAGAAATCAAAATAAGTGAATGCATTCAAGTCTGGACAAAGAGAGAATAAATGAATTAGGCTTGTCGCATGACTTTATAATTGTTCAAATTGGTATAATATCTGGATCTTATAGAGCACTTGATAAGTTATCCAATGAGTACAAAATCATGGAAAATTGGAGTTTCGGCCAAAATACCATAGCATCAACATGTCAGTCATGCCACAAGCCGACAATTATATGCCAATATATTGGGTTGTGACTTGACCTAGTGGCGGCAAGTGGATTGATCGACAGCACCCTACCCATTCGCGTTGCATTCACTTAATGTGTGCTGCGAGCAATCCCATTGCTTCTTGGGCGGTGTTGAGTTTTGGGCGGCGTTGGGCCCACACCCTTATCCTAGCTCCTCCATTAGCACCCTGTTAGAGTACTCAGGGTCTATTGGGCCTGGACTAGGGATATAGCCTGTTAGGATTAATTAGAAATAAGAGACGCTTACTTAGAAACCAAGTAAGTCTTACTTATAAGTCAAGTAAACTTCTTTATATAAGGAGATAAGATGTGTCAATCTAATCAAGGAGGAATTAAAAGGAAAAACCTTCCCTCTTGCTCGGCCGTGGGCGAACGCCCCACGGCCGGCTCTCTCGTCGTCGCAGCCCTAACCCTAAACCGTGTGCGCGTGGTAGCAGCCACGACGGAGGGCCAGGAGTCTACAATGGGGCGGCCACGGCTGGGCCCTGCTACGCCGGGATCGCGCGAGATCGGCCACGGCGAGCGCGCCCATGTTGTGCGCACACAGGAGTAGCCGTGGCGGAGAGCCAGGCGGTCACGGTGGCATGGGAGAGGCTCTGACGGGCTGGGTGGAGCTCCGGTGACACTATGGTGGGTGGGGCCTAGGTTCCGACGAGTGCAAGGGCTTAGCGGCGAAAGAAGAAAAGCATGTGTTACACGGTGAATAAGAAAGCTACGAAGAGAAGAAAAATAGAACAGACCGATCATTTTTCACTAATCAGTGGTAATCGTGGGTAATTTCTCCTAACTCCACGAAATCTACAGATCTGAGGGCAGATCCAGCTTTTTCATGGAGCAGATATATGGTGGAGTTGTTGGAGCTGAGACCGTTTGACTGGAAAAATGTAGAGTGAAGCTGTTTCTAAGGATCTGGAACTGTGTGGAGCTCTGCCAAATACACCCATATTCACATCAATACATGTGTGTTGGAGTGGTTGAGCGTGGAATACCAAAAGCTTTCCGTGATTTTTATAACATTAGGTAACATTTTAGTATTTTTAAATATACAAAAAAATATTTGAAACATTTTGAAAAAATATCTCTATAACTTTTTTTAAAGGCTAATGGACCTCTCTGAACTATCATATGAAGGTTTAATTTACATCACTCGTGGCTGATGTGACATCATGTAGGACAACTGATGCGGCGCCACATCAACAAAAACCGCTTTCAATAGTTTATAAGAAGCATAGACATTTAGTTTTCTAACTAGGTAGCTGCCCGTGCATTACAACAGAAAAACATAATACCATGATAACATATATGTTATGTTGTTACTTAAAAAGATACCGCAATCATGATGTTTGGAACATCAAAATTACATTAATCATGAAAGATAGATAATTAAAATATAACTCGAAATGTTGATGCGAAACTAAAACATCAAGCTAATTACTTAGCACAAAAATAACTACAATTTTGAGGAAATAGTGCCAGTGAACATGTAACTTTATGTAAGTATAGAGAAAAATTAGAAAGAGAAGAACATTCGTGTACAAAGTTAGAACCATTACCTAAGGTGACTGAAGCATCTAGGCCCTAGTGGTTTCGGTGATTAATGACAACAAGACGGTTGTTATGACTAACATATGTTTTGCAGGATAACCTAGAGGTTAGGTCATAATAACATGTAGGTTCAAGCCCCTAACGATGGAATTCGATTCGGTTTTCAAAGGATGGAGGACAAGACGGTGATAGACTAGTGCCAAGTGTCGTTTGGAGTTGAGAGACACTTGGCGTAGTCTTAGGTTTTGTTTTTCTCTTTGACCGTACTATTAAGAGGGGTTTGGATGGGTAGCTTGACTTAGAGTAAGATTAGAGAGTGTAGATGTGATGCACACTTGTCCAACATAGCTCTAGACAGCCCAGGGAGACTCTTGAGAGAGAGAGGATCAAACTTCGTTTTTGAAAGTTTTCGATTCGGCGAAGTTTTGATCAAATTAGAGGCGTCGGACTCTACCTAGTATGGGCGTCGGACCAATAGTTAGAGTCCGACGACACGTGGTAGCCCCTGGACGATTCTCAGTGTGCCAGGGAGCGTCGGACCCTGGCTGGATGGTCGTCGGACCATTGGCCAGAGTCCGACGGTGCCTCTGTGTGTTCAGCGAGCGTCGGACTGTCGAGAGAGTGAGCGTCGGACTAATGTTTCTTACCGTCCGATGTTTCCAGAGAGGTTCACGCAGCCTAAAAGAGCGTCGGACTTGGTCCGACGGTGTGCGTCGGACCATTGATCCGTGTTATAGCCGTTGGGAGGCACTGTGCCAGCTGTTCAAAAGCGTCGGACTGAGGACCGTCGGACCATCGAGTTCGGTCCGACACCCCTCTGGCACAGGTCTGAGCACAGTGCAACTGTGAGAGTCGGACCGTTGTGAATGGTCCGACGGTCGAGCTTCGGCAGCGTCCGACGGTTCGCAGGAAAGTGAGAAACGGCTAGTTTTGGAGAGGGTGAGTATTTATACTCCACCAAAGCCTCCATTCTATCATCTCTTGCCACTTCTAACAACTGAAGGAACCCTTGTTGATCTTGTGAGAGAGCAAGAGCCCTAGGGAGCATTGAGTGAACTCCATTGCTTGTGAGCTTCTTCCCTAGAGAGATCAAGAGTGACTTGTGTGCATCCATCACCCTCTTTGGCCTTATTCTTGGTCAAGTGAAAGTCTAGGCTTGTTACTCTTGGTGATCGGCATCACCTAGACGGTTTGGTGGCGATCGGTGGCCTGGTGACCGCTTGGAGAGCTTGTGGGCGGCCCAAGTCGAAGTTGTGAGCGGTTGTGGGTGATCCACCGTGCCGGAGAGGCAAAGGATCAGCCCATAGAGAGCACTTGGTCTTTGCGAAGATCAAGGGGGGAGCTACACCCTTGCGCGGGTGCTCCAACGAGGACTAGTGGGGAGTGCCGACTCTCCGATACCTCGGGAAAAATCGGATTTGTCTTTCTAACTCTTTACATTCCCGCATTTCCTTTGTGTTCTCTACTTTCCTAGAGTAGTACACTTGTGATAGGACTTGACTCTAGGTTGCATAACTTGTTTTAGGAATAGAATTGACACAAGCACTTGTGGGGTAATATTGGGCAAATTGCGATAGGTTGAATTGATTTGCGAAAAATTTATTAATTGCCCAATTCACCCCCCTCTTGGGCATCCTTGATCCTTTCAGTGACATTCATCACTTCCTATTAGAAGAATGCTATAAGGTGAAGGTGTACTTCACCTGTGAAACAAGGATGGTACAAGCATTAGAAGTTGAAAAGTAACGCAGTTGAGATTGAGATTGATGGCAACGGTGTCAAGTGGACTTGTGTGCATAAGTCAGAGTCAACTCTTGGAGCCAAGAGCCTCCTCAGATCAGATCGAAGAACATGGAAGAGGATGAGGATCCAAGAGCTGCTAGATACTCCAAATTCGAAGATGGCTTGTTTTGCAGAGGATCTAAGCTAAGAAACTTCAATTCAGAAATCAGAACCAGAGCAAGTACAGATGTATCGGCCGGAGAGAGAATTACCGTGCTGACTTGCTGGTGGTCTCCCTGGGCTCTATATTAGTCTAGAGGGAGTTTAGAGCGTGGGCTGCTGCCTGGACAGCGGATCGGAGCTTCTTGTGGACCACGGTGGAGCATCATCGGACTGGACCACGGTGGTGAAGAGGAAGAAGATTACTATTGTGTGGTGAGCATGCATGAAACGTAACGGATCGAGCTGCTAATTTGTACGTATTGTCTAATAATATTGTCGACATGGGAGAGAACGGACGTGCATGTCATCGTCAGTGCAATACAGAGGAAGGTGCATGCAGCTAGCAGGGTAGGTCCTTACCATCAACTAGCAGCGCGTACGACCAATGCAAGCTGATCGACCTATTACGTATTTCCTTGACATACGGGGACGGACGCCGGACGGTATATGAACGCGGTGCTGGAACAGGCCAACCACGCATCTCTATCCTACGTCCTACAGGTTTTGAATGACTTGCTCCATCTATTCTAAAACAAGTGTCATTCTTGTTTTCTAAAAAGATGGATAATGTTAACTTTGACCGACTCATATATAAAAGAATACTAATATTTATGGTGCATAACTAGTATCACTATAAAGTAATGCGCCACGCACCTGTGTGCCGGCCATTTTCTGTGAATCTCGAAATGTTGTGGGTAAGGTGAAATTGTAAAAGGGAATCGAAGATAAAAGATCAGTAAATAAAGAGCAAGGACCAGGTATCTAGTAAGATTCTGAGGAAGATGTGACAAGGGTTTATTGTTAAGCCACAAAAGGGAGCTGGATATGGCAGCCCTCACTAAAATTTGAATTTGGCATTAAAATAAAATTGGACTAACCTATTGAGTAGGTTAGTATAGAAAACAGTGGGAACATAAGGTAGCCTGGATATGGCAGCCTTGACTACAATTTGCATTTGACATTACATTAAATTAATAGGCAACGGATCAGGTACAAACCACAACCTTCGTGAAAACTCGTGCAAACCATGGTAAAAAAATCAAAAAGGCATCTAAATTCACCAAAAAATCATATACGTAGATGATATGATGATACACAACTTTGTAAAATATCCTGTCCAAACTTGACTTCGTTCTTGAAATTTGTTATTTTTATATCTCATAAACGAAGTCGAGTTTGGACAAGATATCTTACAAGGTTATGTATCATCATATCATCTACATGTGTGATTTTTTTTGTTGAATTTAGACGACTTTTTTGCCATGGTTTACACGGGTTTTCACGAAGATTATGGTTTGCACCTTATCTGTTCCCAAATTAATAACCATGGCGACAAAACCATAAAGCATGAATACTGATATGTCCGAATAAAGTCTTGAGACTTGATAACTAAACATTAGAAGTAAACATTCAAAAAAAACATTAGAAGTAGTTATAAAAAATAAAACTACTGATCAAAGGCATACTCATCTGAAATCTTTTCCTACTTGACATATTTGTTGCACTATATCAATATATTCTCTGAGCAATTCAGAATCACAACAAGAGATGATCCATTCCTATAATAAAATCTTGAAAACAGGCCACTTCCAGAACTTGCATCAGAGGCTTGGCATCAGAAGCTTAGTTATGTGAAAATAAACAGGACTTGTGGCACAGCATCAGCCGCCTGATAGTTGAAATGAGCCCAGCCTGGATGCAAGCACATTTTTTCCTAGCATGACCAGCCCAGAAAGTGTTCAGGTCTTAAGTAAAATACCGTAATTCTATGTCTTTAAGATTTGGTTGCAGGTTAGTACCATATAACAGCTTCAGCCACTCCATGATCTCCATCATCATGCTTGAGGTGCTCTGTGTCCGCCTCCTTGAGAAGAATAGACCATTTCTCCAGTAAGTATAAGGAGTGTGGACAACACTCCTGTTTATTATAAATATGATCTAGATAATAACAATCCAATGTATAATTTGTGAAATTTAAATTATAATAATCTTCAAACAGATCAACAGCAGGAAAACATTTATTGATTTCACAGCGAATGCATAGCTCTGGGTAGCTTTCTTTTTTTCCCCATCTATTGCAAGATTCAGCTTCAGTAGAGTTTGACAGTACATGTTGTGACAGAGTCAATAAGTCGGGCTTTAACATTGGGCCCGGTCCATGAGTAACAAAAACTTTGGGCTAACCCAAGACGGGAGCAATGAGCGAGAGCACGACAGACACTTTGGCACTAATAATACAGAAGAGTAGGGACCTACAGAAGAGATACGCATACGAAAACAAAACTGAGTCAGCTGCTTGACAGTAGTATGTGCTGCACGAGGACGACCATCGACCAATATAATAAAATCCTTCAACCATAGCATCATGAGGTTAGTTACTTGATCCCAGCATCAAAAAGTAAATTGCTCTTCCTTCCACCATAGCATCATGAGGACAGTTACTTGTCCCATGCCACTTTGCAGCATTGAACCATCCGTTCCTACTCCCACTCCACCGTTGCAGGAGGCTTAGATGTGATGTCCTGGCAAACACGGTTGATGCCCCGCACATTGTTGCAGATCTTGTTTACCACATCTACCAGGAATGAATGGTCAAAGTAGTACCTGAAATTTTCACAAAGAGAATGGCTTGATATGAGAAAATATGAAGGAGGCAGTCGAGAATTTAAAGACACATTGCCTGCAGTTCACTGCTTTACAAAACAAACGCTATGACAGGGCAACAGAAAACGACTTAATATGACGGAGAAGACAGTCATGTAGGTTCCAACAATTTGTAGGGTTCAAACTACAACTAAGATTAGACATACAACATTCATCACAATGGCACTGTTCATCATATCCAAATGTGTTGTAAGAGCACCATTAGCACTTACAGTTGGCAAACAAAATAAGATGGCTTGGAAATGACCAAATGGTTGACCTTAGCAGGGAACACCTTGAGAATTCAGGTTCGGGAAAACGCAAACCACCAAAGAAATGAAGGTATTTACTGTCTCTTGCGAACATTTTACAACTATAATCAATTGGACCATGAATGAATGAGACCCCATTATTTGTTCCCACATTCTAGAGAGCGCGAATGATTGACAGTAGCAGACAAGCAAACTTATCTGTATGACTGCAAAAGATTATTAGTACAACGTACCTAAAGTTTGCTAAGGGGCCATTTGGAGCAAATGAAATCTAGTTAACAACTTAATCTATTTTACTTGGAATGTGACATTTCACCACTTTTCAAAGTTCACATATTAGCCTACCTCAAATTCATTGAGTGGGAGATGAAATTTGATTCTATAGATCAATGTTTTGGGGGCGTCGCCTCGTTGTCGCCTAGGCGACAAGGCGTTCGCGAGGGCCTGGGCGTCGGGGTCGCCACGACCTCGACGTGTATGGCGTCCGCCTCAGATTATTGGGCGTCGCCTAAGCGCCATTGGCGTCCAGCGGACGCCTAAATCCGTGTCAGGGACGCCAGAAGCAGGTCGCGTGGGGAGGGCGCCAAGAATAGCACGGCAGCGCGCGAAATCGAGCCCGCAGGCCCGCACACGCGGGAAAAGGGCGTGTGGCGCGGGAAATCCACCGCATGCCCGCCAGAAAGCTTCCTCGCACGGGAAATCTACGCGCGTGACCTCCAGTTCGCGCCTTCGCGAAAGAGAGAAGGAGGCGGGTGAGGGGGAAATCCACGCGCGCGACCTCCAGTTCGCTCGCTGCTCCAGTTCGCGGAAGAAAGAAGGAGGCGAGCGAGGGGAGAGGAAGAGAGGAGGCGGGCGAGGGGAGAGAAAGAGAGGAGGCGTGTACTCTGCTGTCTGCTTTCCCTTCCCTCCTCTGCAGCCCTGCTTCCCTCCTCTTCCTCCTTCCCTCTTCCTCTGTTTCCTTCCCTGTTCCTCTGTTTCTTTCCCAAGCAGCACTAGTCATTAAGTTATATACTTATATTATGTTATTAGAGACTAATTTGTTGCTATTGAGTGATTAGAGATTTCAGATTTGCTATTTTGCTAACTTATGTTGTTCACTAGCACTCTGGTAGCATTATTTATTATGGTATTACATGCTGAGACTTACAATATTAAAGTTATGATTTGCTTCTGAATTTTAGTAGCATCATATATTGAGATGATCATATGGCGCCTAATAAATGTGTGTATGGCGTCGCCTAGGTGTCCGCCACAAACGCCTAGGCGTTGTGAAGGGGGTCAGGCGCCGCGCCTCGCCGCGGCGCCTCAAAAACATTGCTATAGATCACCATGCTATATTTCTACCTCACAATTTACAGTACTCTCTTCAACTCGCTCCCACATGATAAAAATGCAACACATAAGTATCTCTCTTGTATAACCAACAATAACACATGATAAAAATACAACACATAAGTATCTCTCTTGTATAACCAACAATAATATATATATATATATATATACACACACAACCATATAAAGCTAATTAATATGTGTGTAAATCATGATTCTTAAAATAAATTCAATTCCAAGGATCCAACGGGGATAGGGAAAAAAGTGCAACAGAATTGGAACTTCACTGGTACATACCAATCTGCCGTCATGCCATCCTCACTGGTGATTGCCCTTAAAACAACAGCATTGGAGTGGGTTCGCTGGTCACCCTGAACCCCAACTGTCTGTACTGGCAAGAACACAGCAAAAGCTTGCCAAATTTTATCATAAAGGCCTGCATCTTTAATAGCTTGGACAAATATCTCATCCACCTGAAAGAAATAAATTGAGAAACTGCGAATTAACATAGTGCATCCAAGGTGCAGTAGCAAATTTTCAATAATTCTTAAAGTTCGAACCTGACGAAGAACCTCCAAAGCATTGCCTTGTGTAACATCACCTAGGACACGTACAGCAAGACCAGGCCCAGGAAATGGGTGTCGCTTCAAAAATGAATCTGGGACATTCAAAATACCGCCCAACTTCCGTACCTACAGACATTAAAAAAATTATTACAGTGCAAAAATAAAGGCTCCTTGGTTCCTTTCATCATCACCTGAACATGCACGAAACTAAGAAAATTACAAATTAGGCCCTGTTCGCTTCGTCTAAAAAGCGCTTATTTTTCAGCTCTGGAACAGTGTTTTCCTCTCACAAAAAATCAGCAACAGCCGAAATCAGCTCAGCTTATCAGCTCCAGCGAACAGGGCCATATTAAGCAAATTAATTCGAATTGGTACCTCATCCTTGAATAGGAGCTTGAGTGGTTCAATGAGTTTTAACTTCATATCTTTTGGAAGGCCACCGACATTGTGATGGCTTTTGATGGTGTGGGAATGTGTCCTTCCACTCCCAGGAGGTGGGCATGATTCAATTACATCAGGGTACAAAGTCCCTTGAACTAAATATTCGGGCCTTTTCCCTATCTTCTGTTCCAGCTTGTGAGCAAAGTCATCAAAGACAGCGATGAATTCCCTGCCAATGATCTTTCTTTTCTGCTCTGGGTCCTTGACGCCCTTTAACTTGCTGAGAAATTGCTCCGACGCATCAACACATGTAACTGGCAGGTGCAAATCGCTTTCGAAGGTTGTCATTACTCGTTCTCTCTCCTTGTACCTGCAAATGAGGTTCTGTGTTAGTTTTCATTGCAGATTAATTCGACATAAGCACAAATTGTATTCAAAACAACCTTTGGAAACAAGACAGCAAACTGTTACCTTAATAGACCATTATCAACAAAAACACAGTGAAGCCTATCTCCTATCGCTTTGTGAACAAGAGTGGCAGCGACCGTTGAATCAACTCCACCTGACAAGGCACAGATAACATGCTCATCAGGGCCAACCGTGCTTTGGATGGTCTTGATTTCTTCATCCAGCACATCTTGCATCTTCCAATCAGCTTTGATCCCACAAACATCAAAGAGAAAGCGACGCAGCGTTTCCATTCCTTGGGCTGAATGTGTAACCTTTACATGAGAAGTTCAACAATACCATCATGTTAGGGCACCAACAAATCCACACAGAGCAACCAGATGGTATGCGAAGACGAAGCACAATGGACTTATGCAGTGGACATAATCATTTCTACTGGCAAGGTAGAATTAGACTAGGTGCTGCTGCTCCATAGTATGAATGGACGAAATAATCATTTCTACTGAACCGATAAGACCAATACTAGATCAAATAATTAAAAAAAAACTCTTATCTATGCTGGTTAACAGATGAAGCAATTAAATAGGCCTGGAATGATTCAACAGTGTCATTTACTGTAGCATGCCTTATTAGTTAGGGGCTTGCTAAAATTTGGCACTATTCCCCATCACATCGATTATACTTTTCGTCTGCATGAAGCACTAAATGAAGTAGCAGCTGTTGCATGTTTGTGCTTTTTACCTAGCTAGCTCGAGATGCTTTTCGTCTGCATGGAGCACTAAATGAAGTAGCAGCTGTTGCATGTTTGTACTTTTTACCTGGCTAGTTCGAGATGAATCTTTTAAATCTACTTGGACCATAATTGAACAAAAGTTATTAAATACAAACAAAAGTGCTACGGTACACATTTCACCCCCTTTTCACCCAAACCCCTTAGTTATTATTACCCGTGAATGACGTTCGTCATAGCAAGTAATCAGACATAACGGTTGCTACCTCTGGGTGGTATTGGAGGCCATAAAAGCGTTTGTTCCTGTTCTCGATGGCGGCGACGGCGCCCTGCACGCTGCGCGCAACCACCTCAAAGCCCTCCGGCAGCCTGACCACCTCGTCGCCATGACTCATCCACACCGTCTGGCGTTTCCCCGTCTCCGCGTTCCCGTATAGTGCCGAGTAGGACGCCGTCACCTCAACTTCCATCTTCCCGTACTCCTGGCGCTCCCCGGGTACGACGGCGCCGCCGAGCGACTGCACGAGGAGCTGCATCCCGTAGCAGACGCCGAGCACGTGCGCGCCCGCGGCGTCCGCGAAGCCCAGGAACCCCTCGGGGAAAGCGGGCGCCCCGGGGGCGTGGACGGAGTGGGGTCCGCCGGAGAGGATGACGGCGCGCGGGCGGAGGCCCTCGAGGGAGGCGAGCGGCGCCGTGCCGGACACGCAGAGAGAGAGGACGCCGAGCTGGCGCACGCGGCGGGTGATGAGGTGCGTGTACTGCGAGCCGTAGTCGAGGATGAGGACGAGGTTCTCGCCGGAACCGGCGGACACAGGGAGCACGGAGGCGGCGGCAGTGGAGCCCATGGAGTTTGGCGGCTAGGAGCAGAGGGGGTTAGGGTTTGGGTGCGCGCTAATTGCTGTGGGTGCTCCGTGCTCGTGCCGAAGCGTGGGTGGGGATGGCTTGTGTGTCCTATAAAGAAGGGCCCAAGGGGGAATGAGACCACGCAGAGGGTCCAACGGCCCAACAAGTGGGTCGCCTTCATGGTCTCATGGCCCGCGTAACGTCGCCTGGCCCAAAATAAAATTCCAGCCAAGGCCGAGGCAGCCAACTAACTGGGACGACGAAAGTTAAATTAGTCACGGCTTTAGCTTGGATAATTTCTTCACACAACACCACCCAGTCTCTACAACTGGACGAAAGCTACATTGCAGCCAAGGTTTTGGAAGAATTGTTCAGCTGCTGATTATAATGAAAACAACCAATATTATTACAGAGTAGTATGTAAAAACTTAGGAATGCGCAACTAGCTCAACCAATTGCTAAATTAAAACAACAATTGCAGAAAGGAATAAGCAACACACCCAAATAATCACAACCTTCACCTTGTCTCTCGCTCCACTCATGCAAATAAACCAGTCTTTATCTAAAGAAAAATTCATGCAAACTGGTCGAAATCACGGTGAGCCCACACAGGCTGGTGCTGCGCGACTGCCAGACTGCAACTGTAAGCACGGCCACACACTTGGAAAGCTTCAAACCGCTGTGGCAGCAAGCTGACGCCGCACACTGGCCGGGGTCACGACATTATATAACAGTGTGGGCTGCAAAACATTGGACCCGTTGATCAGTGAGCAGCTTTGCTAGCCTAGTAGGAGAAGTAGTTGACTAGTTGAGTGATCGATGAGCTGAATAATAATAATGTGTGAATCGAACTCACACTCACCTGCATGCAGGAATGAGAAATATAGCCTACTAATAGCTGAAAACAGGAAATGAAGCACTCGTCGGATGGTCCGGAACTTTTGCCGCCCTGAAGTACAACTGCACAAGCTAATGCAGGCACATGTACATCCAGTCGTGGAAAACGCTTTGCACATGGGCAGCACAGCATTTGCTTCATCCAGACAAACTTCGGCTTGCCTATGCACGTAGGAGCTAGCTAGCTCTCTGCAGTTCAACGACACAGACGAATTGAAATGCTATTAGTTTGTAATGAGCACATAATATAATATCATCTATCCATCATTCATTTTCTTCAGAGTTTGGCCAGGCTTTGCTTAATTACCCTCCGTCCCGAAGGAAGCAGATCTTGCTAACAAAACGTACTGCAGAATACAAGTCACAGAAATTAAACAAAAAACTTACAGGCAATGTATATAAAATAAGACATCCGTGAGAAGGATGATCTTACCATGCTAGATCTTGTCACGCAGCTGATGATGTGGGAACCATCAGCTATTACGCGGATGTGACCTCTGGAATATGAGCGATCTTGTGCTTGTCCTCTCCTTGGCACCTCTCTAACAGTCCCGGACAGTCAATTATCTGTAGTTTCTTCAACTCAGTAAGGCCACGTATGCTTTCCGGCAGCGAAGACAGCTTTAGGCACTCGTCGATACAAATTTCTCTCAGTGAAGTGAGGTCTCCCAGCCATTCCGGCAGTGTCTCTAGATCCGCACACGACATTATCCCAAGTTTTCGGAGCGACTTGAAGCATCGAACAGCATCTGGCAAGGTTCTAAGGCTGGTGACAGAATGAAGGTGCAAACCGTCGATTGAGGAGAGGTGTTGGGTCCGACGCCACCCTTCAGAAGAAAGAGATGCGCTGACAATCTCAAGAAAAAATGGAGAGGTACTAGATGAGAGGTTCCCAAACCCGTGTTCTGGCAGCACGTGATTGCTGTTCTTTAACGCCCACACCATGCTCCTTGGGGGGTAAGGCAGAAACTTCAGCTTTGGGCAATCAAATGCACCCAACAGATGTAAATTTGGGATTAAGAACTCTCCTTCTTCGGTAGACGATCTTGTTGTCCACCACTCTTCCAAGTTGTCCATTGAATCCAAACCAATTATTCTTAGCTTTTGGCAGCTCTCGTAGTCCCCATAGAATTCCTTACCAACATTCTTGATATTGGGCATACTAGCCAAGGCCAGTGCTCTCAGGTTTGGCAGGCGCCCAAGCGGGGGGAGGCAGTTGCACTCTTCTAGACCGACAAGATAGATGGTGGTAAGATGAGGTAGGTAGGAAGAAATGTCCAGCATCCACCTAGGGAAGTCTGTGCCCATATAACCACATTTTTTTTTAAAGGGAATATATTAAAATATCTCGGTCTCTGCATCGATTGATGCATATAGCCTTTAATTATTACAAAACGGTCTCCACGTCCAAGAACTAAGGAACCTCAAAAACAAAGTGCTGCGACAAAAGTTTGTGACACATTAATTTAAGAAAAGTGCGACCTAAATAGCAATTCTATTACTAAATCTCCAGCCATGTGAAGCGAAGATCTCCAACGCGGCTGTCTCAAGTAAAGTGCACCCTTTAATAAAATCCTGGCGAGCATCCTCCTTCTGGAAAATCGCTCATGTTCTGATCCAGTGCGTCGATCTGGATAAAACCTGTAAATATGAATCCGGTATAACTTTATTAAATATAATATTATTACGACTAATCCAAAGTACCCAGCAAATCGCAGCCGCACCCACTAGTACTTTGGATCTATTTGGTTTGTCCACCTGCTGCGACCAGACTGTAAACAAACTCTGAATATTATTTGGTGGACTCATATTATAGGTCACATGCACGATTCTCCAAATAAATCTTGCAACATGACAGTTAATAAATAAATGCTGTATTGTTTCATTTGAGTTACAAGAAGCACACTTCACATCTCCCGGCCATCTCCTTCTAGCCAGATTATCTTTTGTTAAAATTACCTCTTTATACAAATACCAAATAAAAATTTTAATTTTTAGAGGTAACTTCATTTTCCAAATGGCCTTATTTAGAGGTAGGAACTGAGTGTTTAAAGAAGCTGTATACATTGATTTAACTGTAAACAATCCACTACGTTGTAGACCCCAAACAAAACGATCTCTCTGATTCCTGAAATTTACCTGCATAACCATAAGCACCACTGTGTGCCATGCATGCAAGTTAGCTCCTATCAGAGATCTCCTGAAGGCTACATTCAGCGGCCTAGTGGACGTTACCGTGCAAACTGTGGCACTTTTCTTACGAACAATATTATACAAAGACGGGAAGATCATCTTTAGAGGACGCTGTGCAATCCACGTGTCCTCCCAAAAACGAATCTGTGTTCTGTCTCCATGTTCAAACCTGCCCATCGACACAAATTCCTCCTTGACCGTCATTAGACCAGACCAAAACTGTGAATCTCCGGGCATTTGTTGAACTTGAGTTAAAGTTTTGTGCCGTAAATATTTCGTCCTTAGTATCTGTTGCCAGATCCCATCGCCATTTAACAATTTAAACAGCCATTTGCTCAATAAGCATTTATTTTGCACGTGTAAATTCAAAACACCCAGTCCTCCTTGGCCCTTAGGCGTACAAACCACTTCCCACCTAGTCAACCTATACTTCTTTTTAATTTCAGAGCTTTGCCAAAAGAAATGGGATCTGAAGTAGTCCAGCTTTGTTAACACCCCTTTAGGAATAACAAAGAAAGACATCATAAACATAGGAAGGCTACTTAAAACTGAGTTGATTAAAACAAGGCGTCCCCCTACTGATAAAACCTTGCTCTTCCAACCCGCTAACATTTTCTGAAACCGTTCCTCCACATGCCGCCAATCCCTATTCATTATTCTCCTGTAAAGCATCGAAATCCCCAAGTATCTAAATGGAAATGATCCCATATCACAACCAAAGATTCTTGTATATTCCGAACGATTTTCATTCGCTTTTCCAAAACAGAACAATTCACTCTTATGATAATTAATCTTAAGACCGGATAAATGTTCGAAGGCGCCTAGCAACAACTTCATGTTCCTAGCACTTTCGAGGTCATTATCCATACATATAATAGTATCATCGGCATACTGAAGGAGCGATAACCCTCCAGCCACTAGGTGCGGTACTACTCCCCGAAATTGTCCCGCTTCTTTTGCTCTTGAGATGAGAATAGCCAGCATGTCAACTACTATTTTAAACAAAATCGGGGATAATGGATCACCCTGCCTTACCCCCTTTCTTGTTTGGAAATAGTGGCCTATTTTTTCATTCACCTTGATAGCGACACTACCTCTAGTCATGATACTAGAAATCCAGTCGCACCAAGTCTGAGAAAAACCTTTCATGCGGAGTACCTGTTGTATAAATGGCTATTTCAGCTTATCATAAGCTTTTTCAAAATCCAATTTAAGAATTACACCATCTATCTTCTTTCTGTGCAACTCGTGTATCGTCTCATGCAAGACAACTACACCCTCCATTATATATCTACCTGGAACGAAGGCAGTTTGGGTTGGGCCTATTAGTTTATCCGCAACCTTTAATATTCTATTATTTAGAACTTTAGTAAATATCTTGAAGGACACATTAAGAAGGCATATTGGTCGAAACTGTTGTATTCTAATTGCTTCTTCCACCTTTGGCAATAAGGTAATGACACCAAAGTTTAGGCTATGTAGTGGTAGTCTTCCTTGATGGAACTCATGAAAAAGACTCATAAGGTCAGACTTGATCAGATCCCAAAAAAAACGATAAAATTCGATGGGAAATCCATCAGGTCCGGGGGCCTTATTATTTTTCATGTCAAGAACAGCCATACGGATTTCTTGTTCACTGAAAGGTGCCACCAGCATGTCATTCTCCTCTACGGACACCTGAGGAATATCCTGCCTCATTGTCTCGTTCATTGAAAATGAATTTTGTTGGTGAGCACCAAACAATCTCTTATAGTAATCCGTTATGTAGTGTGCCAAATTTGTTTCCCCAACTATAGTCCCCTCTTCTTGTTCCAAATTTGTTTCCCCAACTATAGTCCCCTCTTCTTGTTCTAACTGTATTATTTTGGCCTTCCTATGCCTCCCATTTGCCACCATATGAAAGTATCTAGTATTATCATCTCCTTGCATTAGGTTAGTTGCCTTTGATCTTTGGAGCCAATAAATCTCCTCATCTCTTAGCAACCCCGCCAATTGCTCTCTGAGATGATGCCAGCTTTCCATCTCTTGTTGCAACAAGATAGACGTTTCTGCCTTCCTATCAAAAAAATCTATCTTGTTCAGCAAAACCTTTTTATGTGTCCTTTTTTGTGAGATCAAATTCCTAGACCAGCCTCTAAGGAAACGTCTTACCCTTCGTATTTTGTTAAGCCATCTATCCAGAGGTGCCACTCCCCTGTTTTCTGACTCCCACACCTCCTTTATTAGATCATAAAAACCTTCTCGGTTAAGCCAAGCTAATTCAAATTTAAAATTCTTTTAATTTCCTCTATGAGACTCCTGACCTCCATCTAACAAAAGAGGTGTGTGATCAGAAATTTCTCGCGTGAGAGCCTGGACCGTAGCTAACGGGAATTTGTGTTCCCATTCTGTCGTAACTAGAATACGGTCAAGTTTCTCATACGTTGGTACCTCTGCGTAATTCGCCCAAGTATATTTTCTACCTGTCATCTCCAACTCTCTGAGATTCAGGGTATCAATGATAGCATTGAATAGTAAAGGCCACCGATTATCATACCTTGAGTTATTGTTTTCAGATGGATTTCTAATAATGTTAAAATCTCCTCCCACCAAATAGGGTAAATCTCCGCAACTAGTACATGCCCGTACTAATTCCGACAGGAAAGCCTCTTTGTGTTCATCCTGCGCTGCCCCATAGACAGACAGGAGAGCCCATCGAAAGCCATCCGTCTTATTTTTTAGCAAAAATTTAATATGAAAATCACCATCCTCTACACTCTCAATTTCACAAACCTCTTGATTTATCCCCATCAGTAGCCCCCCAGACCTTCCACGGGGTACTTGCCAGTGCCACTGAAAGTCAGCACCCGCACAAAAATTCTTTAAACAATGGGAAGAGAACTTATTTTTATTTGTTTCAGATAAAGCTATGAAATCTAGCTTATTGGTCTCTGCAATTTCATGCAAAAAATTATGTTTCGCCAGATCCCGTAACCCATGGCAATTCCAAAAAAGGCCTTTCATCTTTTCGTTTTCCTTTTTGATAACGACTTTATTGTTATTTTTTTCCCCTGTTTTTTACTAGTGACTTTGGATAGAACTTGTTTGGTATTCTTGTCAGAATCGCCAAACCCATTCATGATATCATCTGGTATGTCGTCATTAATTTCGCCACATAAACGATTAATGCACGATATATCCAAATCAATATCCTCACTCTCCGAATCACCAGGTTCCACCAAATGTTTATTCTTATTAATCTCAGTTAAAGATTCTTTCTCACTACGCAAGATGAGCTCTACAGAATGCCTTACCCCCTCATCCTTTTCCAAAGAAACACCAATACTATTTAAATTAGAACAAATACTTTGCGCCGATAAGGAATTAATTAAATTCGAAGAACGCAGTTGTATACCTTGGGGATCCTCAAAGTTCTTGAACGCCGCACGCTTCTCTGCCTTCTCCAAAGAGTTGAAATCAGCGTGCGCAGCAACCCTCTTGCTTCTTCTAACCGGAGTAATCTCACCATCCGCAGTTAACCCAAAAGCCATATCGCCAACATGCTTGTCTGGAAGTCCTGTCGCTGAAATGCCAGCATCATTTGCCGCCCCTGAGAAGTATCCCAGCAAGTCCTCCTCACAAGATATATTCCCCTGCGCAATAGCTGCATCCAGTAGGCAATCCTCCAGCTTGAAGCTTTGTTGATTCCCGGTCAACTGTGACTCAGCATTCTCAGCTACTGAAGAAGGTTGGTATTGCTGCTCCTTTTTCTCCGCATATGCTGCATGCTCACTCAGTTTTGGAGGTGCTGAAACTGAGCCCCCGTGGGCTGTGCCATGTGAAGCCCCAACCAATGACGCCGGCGAAACAGCTCTAACCTCAAGTAATCCCTTTCTTGCTTCCAAGTTAAGATCATGTTCTTTACCTAACAAATCATCCTCACTAACATCAATATCCATGTTTGATTCCGAATTCACCATCTCCTTTCCTATCTCTACATCCCCCCTACTTTTCCCACCTGCTGAGTAACCGGGGGCCTGCTTGCCTGCTTGCTCCTCAGTCCAGTATTAGACGGAAACGGTTCCACCTCAAATTTAAGCTGGAAAAAGCGACTGCCAATAATCACATCCATCCTTTTGGGGATTGCTTCTGGTTCCAAAACAGCAACCGCAAACCGACCAAAAGTATTTGCTCTTGAAGAGACCATATCCACCTCCTGGGTGACCCCAAACAATGTTCCTATGGCCCACAAAACCAAATACTCTTTAATCACAACTGGAAGATTAAGAACACGCATCCACACCACCGGCAATGCATGCCCAAAATATTCCTCATCTTCTTTAAATTCCTGCACATGGATTGTAACCCCTTCCTTCATCTCTGCATTGAACTTGGTCATCTTCACTAGCTCTGTCTTTGAAGGAAAAAGAACCTTAAATTCAGTTTCACTTAGCTTTGTCACCTCCCAAGCAAAGTTGTCCGACACAAGGACCCTTAAAAAGTTTTGCACTTCCTCCTCCGACACATCTTTCTTTCCCGTGGTTTTGACCAACGCCATCCTTGAATCTTTCTTAACCGGTTGAATTGGAGCATGTGGAATATAGATTCCTGCAAGAGCTTCCGCTGCCTGACCCACCAACATAGCCACTGGTTTGGGTTGTTTCTGAATCGGACATCGAACCGTAGCGTGGTCCGGGCTTCAACAAATATCACAACAAACCACAGCATGACATTCAGACATTAGATGCCCTTTCACACCACACCTCCGATATACTTTCAGAGTTGCTGATTTTTGACCCACCAAATCCCCTTGTCCTGTGCCAACACTATCTTTTGTCAGAGGATCACCATTCGGCGCTGCGCCCCCGGCTGGGACTCCTGAAGGACCTGCTTTAGGAACAATCCTTTGTTCCGCAACCTTCTATTCAGACTGGTCTTGAATCGCTACCGCTTGCTGCTCAACAATCGGCGCAGATTGGGCTGGTGCAGATCGTTGTGTTGGTTCAGGAACGTTGACCTGGTGCTGGTATACATTTTGCCGAGGTATAGCCCTTTGTTGTGGCCGACCTTGGCGAAACCCTGTGTTCCAACGCCATCTGGTACCACTCCCATACCCTGTCCTCCTTCCTGCCTGATAGTCCCACCCTGGATTAAATTGGCCAAAGGGTGCATTGTTGGCCCCGTTCTCTTGACGACGAGGCACATGAGGAGGTCCATGCCGACCACCCCCACGTCCTGCATCAGTGGCGTTGCCTGCGCCATTGCGCCCTCCACGTTGCACTTCGAACGAGGCAGCACGTCCTCCTCCACGACCAGCTCCTGCGGTCAGATCTCCTGCATCTCCACCCGCGACTCCGCCGGCACCGTTGGACACCATGGCACACCGTAGCACGTCGGCGTACGATGGGGACGAAACGGCGGCTAGGGTGAGACGGTTTGTGGCATCGGTGAGATGCGATCTGCCCACGAATCGAGCCGCCAGAGACCCACGGCACAATGCTTTCCCGTGATGACTCAAACACCAAGGCCCAGTTGTCATCGGTAGCCGACCCGACCCATCTGTCAGATTGACCGCGCCCAAAACGGACTCCTCATCAACAGAGATAGACGAATTCGAATTTTGAATTTTACACTGATTCGGTGGTGATCTCATGTTCAACGATTCCGTGAAAGTTATCTTCTTCCCACGGAGATCAGTGACCCAACAATCACCCAAAGTTAACACCGGCGATCTCCGTGGTCGCGGCAATTTACCGGACCACGGCCGGACCCTCGGCGTTCTAACATCAGTTAGCGCTTTGATCACATCGCGAGCTAGTTTCAGTTCCGGCGATCTTGATCCCGGCGAGACGCTCTGTTCGACTCGCTTCCGATTCTATTCATCTTGGAGCACTGACTCCACCAATCGAAGCTGCGTTTTACTGAAACCATGGACCGCTGCGTGCCTCACCAAATCCGGAGTCAACGGTGATTGTGATTCGAATTCTTCATCCGAATCATCATCAGCCGATGCCCAAAATTTGGCCTTACCTCCCCGAGATCGGAGATCTGCCACAGGGTCAGCATTTAGGTTCGTTTCCTGAACCAGCGTACTATTCACCGTCTGCCTGTTGTCGCCATCGCAGATCATGTCGGCAACTCCTGCCGTTGAGGGATCCGCACCCTCTGCAGTGATTCCGCCGTCTCGCTCACCTGCAACAACTGAAAAACCCTCGTGATATGAACTAACGTTACTTACCAGCGAATTCCTGATGCAATCCACATGGCCACTGTTCACCGTCAGGCTGTTGCCAGCCCGACGTCCAGGCCGATATGCTTGAAGACTGCGCAAAACATCCTGAAGATCTCCGTCGACAAGCCCGGGGATGCGCTCTTGATCCGTCACCCCAACCTCAACGCAGATGTCCCGGTCGCCATCGAGATCGCCCTCCGGTTCCGCTTCAACGGTCGCCTCGGTCATCTCGCCCATATAACCACATAGATCGAGGTGTTGGAGACTTCTAGGAGGCAGAAGCTTCGCCAGCACTGATATGGCAGCAGCTGCATCTCCATGCTCCACCAGACTATTCTCATCATGTTCCCATTGAAGTAACAACTTTGTAAGCTTCGAGTTGGTGGACAGTTTACCTTGCTCTGCCCCTTCCGAATGCTTGACTTTCTCAAGGCCTTTGATCTCCAGCTCATGGCAGAGTGTCCTCTCGAGCTGTGCAATTTGAGTCCATAGATCATCGCTTTCTCCATCAAGCTTAGAAGACCCTTGCAAGTTCAAATTCTCTTTCAGTGTTTCAATTTTATCTTCTACTAACGATGCCATTTCTGCGTCAACAATTTTAAGAGCAGACATAGCAAAAATGCTTTTTGGTAAGTTACCAAGGAAAACGCAGCCTCGAAGGACCAAAGTTTTAACTCGTAAATCACCAATAGAAGAAGGAAGGTGTTCAATCTTTACACAGAATGACAAATCTAGATGCTTTAACATCATGAGTTTGCATAGAGAATCTGGCAAAAATTGAACTTTGGAACAACTTGTCATGTTCAGATATTCAAGCTTAGAGAGTTTATCGATCCAATCTGGGAGCTCTTCTAGGTTATGGCAGTCTGACAGATCAAGATGTGTCAGATATTGAAGCTGAGAACAAGATTCTGGTAGTGAGTGCAGTTTGTAGCAGTCGGATAGGTTCAAAAATTGAAGCTTATGCAACCTGCCAAAGGATTCTGGAAGTGTATGCAGTTCATGGCAGCTTGCCAAGTTTAGGAAGAGCAAACCACTTAGGTTCCCAAAAGATATGGGAAGCTCACAAAGGCTGACACATCCTGATATGTCGAAGTACTGCAACTTTTGAAGGCAACCAATGTTACTGGGCAATGTCTTTAGGGAACTATTCGAAAATATCAAGGTTTGCAAGTTTAGCAGATGGTTCAAGGATTTTGATAAGTTTGAGATACGAAGGGTGGAAGCATCCAGATATCTTAATAGCTTTAGTTTATAAATAGAAACCGGTAGATCTGACACATGGCATCCACTCAGATCCAAAACTCTCAAATATAATGTGCGTGAGAATGCTTTCTTATGAAGTTGGAGTTTATCACATTCCCTAAAATGCATGGCCCTGACCCTTGTTGGCAAATGCTTATAAGATGAAGACTCATTATAATTCATCAACAGCTGATAGTGACAACTTTGATTGTCACTTCTATTGTTATGCACCATTTTGTTCACATATAAGAATTCTTCACTAGCAACATATCTTGCAAGATCATGTACCACATCATGCATACGGTATTTCAGGGTGGGTTTGAATGTCCCTGAATCGATTACCTTGAAGCTCAAGGAAATTAAAAAGAAACATTAGAAAAATAGAAAAAAGAATTACAGATAGCAATCTGATCGGCATTTTTATGAATACAAACATCCAACTGCTAGTAAGAGATCTAGTTGTTATAGGTGTAGAGGTTCGTACCACAATTCTATAGATTTACCTAAAGAGATTATTTGTATTATTCATGAAAAACGCTCACATATCTCAACAAATAAAACCTATTGCCAAATTAACAATGTTTGATATTTATGTTTATGTAGCTTGATCAAGAGTCTCAGGAAGAATTGTCATGGATACAAGTATACAACAATTAGCAAGAGATCCAATTAATGTTACATATGTGGAGTTTCATGTCACAATTCTAGAGATTGACCTAAATAAATTTTTACTTCTTTGTGGAAACGACAATAATATATATCACTAAAAGGTGTGTTTGGCAACAATTGCAATTGGTTGGTTTTTCTACTCCAATGTCTCAACTAATAAACATCATTTGGGAGGAGTCATCATTGTGGATAGCAGCCAGTGCAAAAGGGCTCATAGGATTATGTTTTAGGATAGGATATGTACTGATCCTATTTTTAATTCCTTAACATTCCCACTCTTTCGTTGTCACTCATCCTGTTTGTAATTTTTTTTACATTCTTGCTTTCTATTCCTTCTTAATACAATGACAGGTAGCTCCCTTGCTGATTACATGAGGAAAAGTTTTGCTGACAGGTAGCTCCCTTGCTGATTACATGAGGAAAAGTTTTGCTGCTCATGGTTTGTGTATATTTCAAGCTCAAACTATTAATGTAGGTGCATTCCCTGTCACTTCAAAAGTGTTGGCTAATGGATATAGATATCATGAAGCAAGATTTATTAAAATCAGCACATATGGAAGCAGGCTTTGGAGACCCTTTTCCTTGCATGTTGGTACAGGAAGAAGACAAGTAAGAGCAATAGGAATGAAAGGATATCCACATTTTTCTATGCAAACTACTGGTGCTTTGGTTCAAGTTGCCAAATGGCCTTCACCAACTATAACTATCCCAAGGCTTCACTCTTTTAGGCCCCAATTGGAATGCAGGAATTTCACATGAATCATACAAGAATTTCACGAGAATTAGTTCATTTTCATAGGAAAAACACATGAAACAGGAAAAATTCCCACATTCCAAAGGTTTTAGACAACTCAAACATAATTATGAGTTTGTGAGGTTTGTTCGGATGTAGGTTATAGTGAAGAAGTAGAAATATTAAGGCCCATGTCTTTGAAATCAAAGTGGGAATTATGCATGGTAAAATGTTATTAAGTGATTTGTGTATACGATTGGTATTGAATAGTTTTTTGGATGTGTAAGGTGTTGTTGACGCTGGTGCATGCTTAGGAGATAGAGCTGCTAAAGAAGTGGTGTTCCTGTTCATTTGGGGAATAGGTTTGAAAGCAAAATAAAAAAATAGTATATACAATGATACAATTATATGACGGATGCAGCCATACTCACCTCAGGAGTAGTTGCAAGAGTAAGGAAGGACATCCCTAAGAAATCATTAATATATTCCTGACTAACTAGGTGAAGAGAGTCCCCATGAGCATCTTTAATGAATCCCAAAGCAACCCATTGTTGAATCAAGTTGTCATGATCTATGTTATGGCTCTTAGGAAAGACAGAGCAATACATGAAACATAGTTTCTGAAGTGAGGGCATGGGGTAATAACTTAACATCAAGCGACTCATAATCCCATAGTCATCATCTTTTATGTCAAGAATATTACTGTCTTTAAGTGCCATCCATGATTCTTTTGTGCAATGCTTATTCATCACATAACCAAGAGCTTTAGCAACTAGCGGTACTCCACCACATTTCTTAGCAATTTCTTCTCCGGTCTTTATAAGGTCGACATCCAGCCCATTTCCTTGCAATGAAGGATTAATAATAGAAAAGCAATCATCACTTGATAAGGCCTTCAATTTAGTTGGTGGAACAGTATGATATTTTGAAGGCCTGATGATAGACAATGCTTCAACAACTTGATCACTTCGTGTGGTTACTATTATCTTGCTGCCTTCCTTACCATATTGTAACATTTTCATCAAACTATCCAGTTTATTTCCCCTTTTCTCCCATAGATCATCCAAAACAATTAAATAAATCTTCCCTGAGAGTATGCGCTCAATGCGGGAATTCAGATTCTGTAGTGTAGCATCATTTGCTTGGAAGGTAACCTCAATATGAGAGATAATAGAAGCTACAATCTTCTTCACATCAAACTCCATTGAGACATGCACCCATGCTTTCACATCAAACATGTTTGTCTCTTTAGCATTGAAAACAGATTCTGCAAGTGTAGTCTTACCCATACCACCAAGTCCAACAATGGGAATAATGGATATTTTTGTTTGACCATCTTTCTGCGATACCAAATTTAGTATCCCTCTTTTTTCACTTTCTCTTCCTACCATATCAATTTTATCACTAGAACCCACAGATGTTTCTTGGTCATTTATGTTCACAAATTGCCTTGTGTCTACAAATTGCAGAAAATTAAAATTTCTTTGTTCCTCTGCTACTTTATGTAGCCGTTCCTTGACTTTTCTCATCTTATATGACAGGGTAAAGCGTGTGATTAGTGGGTTGAATGACATGAACACCAATTTAGCATGCAGTGAACAGTTAGTTAGACCATCAGATTTGATTTTTTTCCCCCTATTAAGTGGGCATTTGCTGATTTTAGTAATATGTTTAAGTAGTAGACTAGTAGCTATGCAATTTCCAAAAATATATCATAATTTGAATCCTAAATGTCTTTTGATGACAATGCTTATTTTAACCTATTCCTAAAATGGCATAACTGAAAGCCAAAAAAAAAGCACACTTGATAACATTGTTTTGTCTAGGAGAATGGAAAATGGGTTACAAAATGCATATGTTGCATGTATGTGACAAAACACAAACTTGTCTTGTTCTTAAATTGCCATACAGGAACAAAGGACACTATCGCGTAGGGCCCGCTGACCAGAGCTCAGCGCTAAGATCCACGGCGCCAAGCTCTGGCCACTGGCGCCACGTCCATGCCACTGGCACCAATTGCTACAGCGCCAAGGTTAGGGTCCAAAAAATGAAATGGAACCCCCAGGGTCTAAATGTGTATTTTTTTTAAAAAAATAAAAGGTCCAAATTATAAAAACTTCGATAAAGATGTCATCTAACTTCTTATCAGTTTTTCATGTTGATATGTTGATGGAACCAAAATGGTTGCATGATATAGATGCAAGCTCAAGTTCTGCAATAACAGAGATTTTCCTAAAGAGATATATATGGTAGCAGCTTTCTCAAATGAAATAATATAAGCTTGCTTTATATATTGAGGGAACAGGATGTAAGTGCTACCGGGCAAGCGCTGCTCCTCCATATCAATGTATTGGCTTCCAGCTCGTCGATCGTGTCTTCAATGTTGTAGGCGGCAGATTTGAGCTTCTTGAGCCAAAGCCGCACCGATTCGCTACCATGGGAGCGCTTCTCGGCATCCACCATCACAGCCTGCACGGTGACCAGCTTGTTCTTCATATCCTCAACATCATCCTTGAACGTCCACATAAGCTCGGCTCTTTCCCAGGCGGCCTGACCAAGCATGCCGGCCACACGCTGCACAACACAGCTCCGGCAATCATCTCAGCACCCCCACTCATGGCTACAGACGTGATCTCTCGCACACACGGCCACTGGTGCTATTTCAATTGTGCCCAAGAGACTAGAGAGATCTTGTATATGGATAGCACAAAGAGATGTGCTCTGCTGTATATATACAGCTCTGTTTCTTCGCCTGAAGGCTGAAGCTTTTGCACTGATACCTGGAGTGTAGTGTAGTCGAGTGCTAGGGATATCTACTAAAGGAAAGCTACATATATTCTGATGCACTGTTGCAGCTAGCAAGCCTCAACCTTTGAGGAAAGGTATTTGATGGCCTCACGCGCTCAGGAAGGAACATCTTCATTCGAAAGAATTAAAGAGAAGAACCTCAGACTCATTCGAAATTCATATGTCAAAAAATGGTTGTTAAGGTAACTCTGAAATCTTTACCTGTGTAGCTTAGGGAGAAATATACGTATTGAAAACTGTAAAATCAACTATGACATGATTTTTTTGGGTGTAATAAGTAATATATATAGGAATAAAAATCAATCATTGTTATTATCTGCTCCCCGCTATGCAGCTGTACGGACCTATTATGGGTTGGATGCACGCATTCTGGGCTTCCTGGACCGTTTAGCTTCTCGCTTGTGTTCCCGAGAGGCCGACACCCCATCATGGGCCTCATCCTCTGATTGCTGCTGGGCTGGTGGCCCCATAAGAAAATGAATCACCAAGCCAATACATTTTTTTTTTGTGTGTGACTCACCAAGTCAATACTTTTTTTTTTGACAACTAACCAAGTCAATACTTATCCCTTCTCTGCATAGGAGTATAGATTATCATATCCCGTTTTCATTTAGGCCCCGTTCATTTTCAAGAAAAAACACCAGAAACAATTCCAGACCAAGATTGCTATTCAATTTTATATAAGATTTGGATAGCAAGAATAATTTTAGGCTAGGAATCATCTAACCGCACGGGGCCTTACTGGTGATCACCAGTAAATGGATCTACGTGGCTAAGTCGCGAACTGAACGTCTCGATCGTAATCTTGGTTAATCTGTTTATTCTTTTTGGATGTGTGCTCGTAAGGCAGGGATAATAAGAGTGTGTTCTAATAAGGGCGAAATGCACGGACCACAAGGTAAAAAAAACCTTTGAGGTGTGACTCGACTCCTGCCCTCCTCTTTCGTGACTATTTTTCCACTCCTACTTTTCAAAATGCAGCAAACATGGACAATTCTCCCATGCACTTTCCTTTCGGGTACCGGGTACGTCAACATAGGTTGCCTCACGTAGTCACGCTTCGCAAGACTCGGTTAGCATCGCACTAACAATTGCCGCATGGATATATGGATCCAAGCATAACAGGATCCTCGGCTCGACGGCGATGCCGCCCCTGGCCTAGGCCTAGCCATGCTCGCTCTGCACCGGCCGGTGCAGCCATGCAGGTGCAGCGTCAGCCAGGGGCGGATCTTGGGCCCGGGCTGCAGCCCGGGGCGAGGCCCAACTTCATCATAAAAACAACATAAAATACATTGCAGCCCAATTAGCCTCCCCCGGCCGGCCCACCCAGCAACCCTAGCCTGCTCCCTCCTCCATCCACCGAATCGCGCGACCCCGACCGCGACCGCAAGCACGGGAAGCCGCCCGCGCGGCCGCGCCCGGCCGCCCACCGCCCGCGGGTCGCGTCCAGCTCCTCCCGGCTCCGGCGGCCATCCAGATCCTCCGTCGGCGGCGGCCGTCCAGCTTCTCTGGCGGCTGCAGCCGTCCAGCCTCCTCTCCGGCGCGGCGGCGCCCCGCGCCCGGACGGCCAGACCTCCGGCGACCCGCACGGCCGCACGCGGCGCGCTGGTCAAGGCTGCTGCCCACCGGCCGCCGGCCCGCCGCAATCCCGCAAGGCCGCGCTCCGCCGCTCCCCATCTCCAGCAGGTCTCCGAGCTCCAGCACCTCCTCAGCTCCTCTCGGCACAGAGCAGCAGGCAGCTGGCAGCAGGTATAAGCAATTTTGATTGTATCAGCAGTAGCAGAGGAGCAGAGCAAGTTGTAACATTTTTTTAATAGCATTTTACTTTTGAACATTTTGCTAGGATGGAACAGTACTTTGGTAAAAAAGATGTGTCAAAGAGTACTATTGAAAGCATTGAGAGCCGGATTGAACCAAAAAGATCACGGAATGAACTAGATATGAGAGATATAGTTGCTGATCCAGGAGAAAGAAAGCAAATTGATGAGTTTCCTCATGACATTAGGGATGAAGCTAGGAGAGCATATCTACAAATGGGTCCATATAGGCCAGCTGGTCATAAGTTTCCAAGAAAAAAAAAGATGGTAAAGGTCAATCAAGAGGATTTGTAGGTTCATGGTTTGCTGAATTTGATTGGTTAGAGTACAGTGTAGCCAAGGATGCAACATATTGCTTTTATTGCTATCTTTTTAAGCCACAACAAATTGGCTTTCATAGTAATGATACATTCACTAGAGTTGGCTTTAGGAATTGGAAGAATGCAAAGGATTCTTTCAAGGAGCATGCTCAATCAACTAATGGCTTTCATAGTAATGCACGGAAGCGTGCAATTGATTTCACAAATCAAAGGCAAAGTGTTGAACATGTGTGGTCTGTGACAAGTGCAGCAGAGGAGGAGGCATATAAAGCTCGTTTAACTATCATGTTAGGTATTGCTAGATTTCTCCTTTTGCAAGCTCTAGCCTTTCGTGGTCATGATGAATCTAAAACATCAAAAAATAAAGGAAACTTTATGGAGATGCTAGAATGGTATAGAAAGAAGGATCCTAAGGCTGCACTTGTGACCGGTGAAAATGCTCCAGGAAACAATCAAATGAGTTGTCCAATGGTTCAGAAAGATTTGGTTAGGGCATGTGCAGAGGAGACTAGTGAGTTAATTAAAAGGGAAATAGGAGACCGTTGCTTTGCAGTGCTTGTTGATGAGGCTCGTGATGCATCTATCAAAGAACAAATGGCTGTGGTTGTGAGGTATATCTCTCTTCTTTTTTCTCTTGTAAATTGTTACAGAATATTGTTGTTATCAACTAACACTACTTTATCTTTTCTCTTGTAGGTTTGTCAATGATAAAGGAAATGTGATTGAGAGGTTCCTTGGTATTGAACATGTTTCGGACACTACATCACTTTCACTAAAACAAGCATTGGATACAATGCTTAGAAGATATGGTCTATCTATTTCCAAGATTAGAGGACAAGGATATGATGGAGCTTCAAATATGAGAGGACAGTTTCATGGATTACAAAGACTGGTACTCAATGAAAACCCAAATGCATTTTACATCCATTGTTTTGCTCATCAATTGCAACTTGTGGTAGTTTCTGTAGCCAAGTGTTGTGCTTCAACTATGTTACTTCAATTGTCAATACTGTTAGTGTTTCTTGTAAGAGGAAAGATCAACTCCTTCAAAGCCACCATGATAAGCTTGTTGAGCAGTTAGATAATGGTGCTATTTTTCCTGGGAGAGGGAAAAACCAAGAAACTAGTCTTGCTAGGCCAGGTGATACACGGTGGGGTACACATCACAAAACATTGGCACGTCCTATGATGATGTGGATGTCTGTTCTAGAGGTGTTAGAAAATATTAGTGAAGATGGAACTGATGGTGAGAAAAAAATTACAGCATCCGGTTTGATTGAAAGAATGGAGACATTTGAATTTGTGTTTATATTACATCTTATGATTAGAATATTTGGGATGACTCAAGACCTATCACAATGTTTGCAAAAAAGAAACCAAAACATTGTTCGTGCAATAGGATTAATTGGCTCTGTGATGAGAAATGTGAATGACATGAGGGAAAATGGTTGGGAAGTTCTTTTTGAAGAGGTAAAAGATTTTTGCATACTAATGAAGATAGACATTCTCAATATGGATGATATGATACCTGTTAGAGGTCGTTCGAGATGTCGTGGTGCTAAACGAGTGACTTACTACCATCATTTTCATCATGGGATTTTCAATGTTATGATTGATCAAATTTATAGTGAGTTATCCAATCAATTTCTAGAAAGATCAACTCAACTCTTGAGATGTGTGGCTTGTCTTGATCCAAGGGATTCTTTTGCCAACTTTGAGGTAGAGAAGTTAGTTGAGCTTGCTAAGATTTATAAAGATGACTTCACTGATTATGATTGCATAAAACTTGCGGGCGACCTACCCATATTCATTGATAATGTCAGAAATGATAGTGATTTTGGCACTTGTACTGATCTTGGTAATCTTGCTGAGAAGATGGTTGAAACCGATAGACATACACATTTTCCTTTGGTGTATCGTCTCATTGAACTAGCATTGATTTTGCCGGTGGCAACAACAACAGTTGAAAGAGCCTTCTCTGCTATGAATATTATCGAGACTGAACGAAGAAATAGAATGAATGATGAATGGATGAATAGTAGCATGATATGCTATATTGAGCGGGATTTGTTTGCAACGATTGAAGATGATATAATCTTAAATCGCTTTCAAGGTTTAAGGAACCGTAAGATAAATTTGCCACATGGACAGGTGCGTGTTCTATCAATCCATTTCCATACATAATGTTATCTTGTATTTTCAAAACATATACCAATTTAATTTTTTAATGTCCAAATGAAGATGGCACATGGCAGTTCAAGTGGTGTGAACTCATGAGGACTCTTTTATGGTGGAACAAGTATTATGAGGATTGAATTTTTTTGGTATTGTTCTATTCTCAACGTTCTTGGTATCATTTCAATATATTATTAGACCACTTTCAATCGGTATCATCCTTTTATATATCATCGTTCTTTAAAATTTTATTATATATATTAGTATTTAACTAGTACTAGTGTAGTATATGGCTTGTTAGATTCTTGCGTCATGTTATTTAGCCCGGGTGCAGCCGGTTTCTGGATCCGTCACTGGCGTGAGCCATGGACATGGTGGCGCCACCGCCATATAGCATGTGCGGCGTGTACCCACCTGCACCTGCTCCCCCACCCCGACCAAACTCTCCAAAACCCAAACTCCCAACCCTTGCAACCAGAACACCACTCCACCATCTCGCTCTCGCTCTCGCGGTCTCGCCGCCACCACCCGCACACACCCACACGCGCGCTCCTCGACCCAGTGCCCTCCTCCTCGCGGACAGCGTCACTCACAGCGACCGATGGCGAGGGCGCGCGGGAGCGGGAGCGGGCGCCTCCTCCTCCTCCTGCTGGCGTTCCTTGCAGCCGCGGCGGCCCGACACGACGCGCCCGCGCCCCGGGCGTCGTCGTCCATCTCCGCGGCGCCCGAGTACCCGCCGCTCCTCCCGCGCCTCCCGAACCAGCACCACGGCAGCCACGCCGCCGGCCCCGCGCTCCCGCCGGCGCTGTCGCTGTCGCCGGACATAATGCCCGTGCTGCCGTCCCCCGCCGAGGACGGCGCGGCGCCGCCGCCCGGCGCGGAGGAGCCCACCATCCCGTCCAGCCCCAGCCCGCCCAACCCGGACGCGCTGGAGCCCGACTCGGCGCTCGCGCCGTTCGGCTCCGCGCCCGCCGTCGCCGCGCAGTCGCACGCCGCGCCCCGGGACGCCGTCGCGTCGGCGCTCCCGCTGCTCGGTCTGCTGCTGCCCGTGTCGTGGCTGCTGCTGGCGGCGTAGCGGTCTAGCGGAGTAGGCGACCTGCCTGCCGTGGACCACGCCGAGGCAGCAGGTGCAGCGGCTGGGGCACATCATGTGTATGCGCCGGCGGCAGGCGTGCAGGGAAAAGGTGGCCCTTTGGTTGGTCGGCCGGCCGGGCTGTACTCTCTGCCTGCCTCTGCAATTTGCCACACCGCACTACGCTCTGCATCCTTGTGAAGAATTGTTACTAGTTACTGCTGCTACATTTCATCATCTTTTTTGTTGCTTCTCTCTTTCTCTCCTGTAGATCTTAGCTTTTTTTTTCATTCATATTTTTGGGAGGGGTTACGATATGTTACTATAGCCTTTTGTTTTCTAACTTTTATTCAGTGGATATTATTTGGGTGATTCTTGTAACAAAACTGGAGGGATTATATATTACTAGTAGTTGATTGCTCAGCTATGGTATACTACCTAGTACCTGCCTTGAATGAAGTTCAAATTTGATCCTTTCTTGCCCGTTTCAACTCTACCAAGTCTACCTTTGCCTGCTGCATGCTGATTCTTCAACTACATAAACCCCATCACCAATTACCCATTTGCTCCTATTTTCCCCAAATAACATAAACTGGAGGCAAAAGGCCACAAGAGTCTCTGCTTACCAGCCAATCATGGTGTGTGTGATTGTTTGTTTCCCTGCTCCCATAATTTGCAGGTCATTGGATCAGATCATTGCCAGTAGTACATGCCACGAAATTATTTTTACTCCTTGATTCTACTACTCAAGCATTCACCTGGAAAAGTGTAGTGTATGATTGTTCCCTTTCTATCACTGGTCAGTTTATGAATAGAAAACTCTGAAAGAAGGAAAGGGAACATGATAAATAAATTTATAATTCACCAGAAAGGGCAGCAGTGTGCAGCTGGAACTCCACATCGGAATTCTATACCCTCGCTTTCTTGTTCCTTTAGATAGAACCAGCAGGTCCATCATCACCCCATGATTATCAGCATAAAGCCTCTGGCATTGCCACTTTGCCAAGAAATTAGCTTTCAAGACATGATCAACTGCCGCTGTGCTGCAGGCATGTGATCTCGTGGCTCTGAGTCGGTCTTGGTTAGAGAAGCTCACGTGGTCTCTGAACTGTCCAGGCATATCTTAGTACACAGTATCTACCATGAACATTGACTGTTGTTTCTCAAATTAAGCCAACTAATAAAGTGGGAAAAAAATAACCCTCTGCTAGCGCACTGCATCCTGCTGTTTAGATGGTGGTGGTGGGTGAATGGTTCTTGCAGTATTCAATTTATCAACTGGATTCGCAGTAGCTGTTTTCTTTGTTGGATAGTTAGCTTTTGTGTAGTTGTGTTGTTGTCAACATGCGGAAGGGAACTAGTAATTGCTTACTAGCAGGAGTTTACAGTTTACTGTTTACCTACTTACTTAAGGCCAGGCCACAAACTAGTTTTACCCTCTCACAGCCTTACCGCAAGAAAGACAAACTAGTTGCTTCCACACTACTAGTAGAGTTTTACACATTCACTAATCACTACTAGTATAGTAGGAACAGATGCTTGTAGTTAACCAAAATGTCATGGACCATGCATGATGTCCAAAATCTGGGGCTCTTATCTACGCTTATTTTTCAGCTCGGCAATCACAACAAATTAGCATAAGCCAAAATCAGCGCGAACAGAGCCAACATGTCACATGTAACGTGAGCTCGTGAAGATGTATAGGCGGACAAGCTGCTCGTCCGCGGGCATCCAATGATAGGAAAAAGACATCCGCGGGCGCGCGCGCGATGAAGATGGGATCTCCCGGCCATGTCGTCACGCTAGAGTCTAGACCTTCTTCACATGCAATGTCCATTCCATCATCGATCTGACGATCTCCGCGATTCCCCTTCAATTATGCACGGTTCCAACTTCCATCGGTAAATAAGCAGGCTTGTTGGCTTTTAACCATTCACTAAGAGCTAGTATTATTATTACCAGCTGTGACAAAGCTTTCACTCTCTGTCAGTGTCAGCTACGATCCATGAGAAGATTCGCATTCGCCTCGCCTGTTCCTGGGCTCCTGCCTTGTGCTCTGCTCTTGGATAGGCTGTCGGAGGAGGAAGACGCCAACGGATTAAGTAGGCAGTCACGTGCTCCTCTCCTACGCTAATTGGGGTCGGGGAAGCGGAACGAAGGGTCCCGTCCCTCGGCTCTACCTTTTTCATATGGCTGATGCTGTTTGTAATCTAACGGCGCGCGATTCAGAGTCTCAGAGACAGAGAGTCCTCTGATTTGGTTTTTATTTTACTCCGTGTCGTCTAGGGACGGAGAGAATCGGTTCCTCGGCTCCTGGCCAAGTGGCAACTGTGAAAAGCTACTCCAGCTTTACGTCATTGGAGGCCGGTGGGTGGCAGTGGCACCAACAAACTGCACCAACCCAACAGCCCAGCACAGTTCCTCTCAGGGGCGTTTAGTTCCTAAATTTTCCTAATTTTTTTTTAAGATTCTCCGTTGAATCTTTAGACATATATATGAAACATTAAATGTAGGCAAAAAAAATTAATTACACAGTTTATCTGTAAATATTGAGATGGATCTTTTGAGCCCAGTTAGTCCATAATTAAATAAAAATTAACAAATACAAATAAAAGTGCTACAATATCAAAACCAACTTTTTCTCTAAAGTTTGTCAACTAAACGCACCCTTAGAACACTTTTGATTTGGAGGAGAGACCTGCTCCACAGTAGTATGCCTCTCTATTTTTCTATGAATCGTATATAGTTTGGTCCTAAATCATGTTTTCTATTTTCTACTATCAGTTTCAAAATTTTGTGTGGGTTAACAACATAATCTTCATTCTAGACTATGCTTTCATAATACATGTGAAACTGTAAAACAATATGGATGTTTTTGAAAATTGATGGTTAAATCTAAGATTATTTGACTTGCGACAAACACAATATGACATGTAAAAAAATGGAGGGAGTAAGTAAAAAGATATTTTGAAACTTTGTGAAAATGTTCACATTTAGAGTGGTTCGATGATGAAGAGCGAGGTACCGTACATCCCAAAAACATTCTATATAAGCGGGTTTTGTATGAGTTTTTTTTTTTTGCATTTCAATATTCATGATGTGCAATCCATACAAACAGGTCCCATCACACTTGTACATGGGGAGGACAAAGCGAGGGGGAGGGGGAGGAGGAGGACAGAGATGGCATTGTGCTACTCCTCAGGCCAACCTCAATGCAGGTGTATAAAATTGTTGGCTTAGGAAAAAGTTAACCCTTGTACTACAAGAAATAGAGTGAAGACCACCTCTCCCCGTCAGAGGTTAACCTGCTATTTTTCTATTTTTTTCTTTCATTAGTTTTTACAAATCTCCACCTTTTTGACAAAGGTAAAGCCAAAAGCTTAGCAAAGTTGTTAATAGAGTAACTAAACGATAGAAGCAAATAAAATAGAAAACATACACTGCGACTGCCAGATTATTATGTGTCAGGTATCAAAGTATGGGGTACCCAACTTCGATGCAAAAAACACGTATTCCCAATACGGCCCAGCTCAGGCGAAGCCTGTGAAAGCCCGTGAAGGCCGCACCTACCGAGTCCTATGACGGTGCTGCATCAACGTCAGCCTACCTTCGGGAAAGCGACACCCTCGGGCGGCAATTCTCCGATTCGCCCGAGCCTCCCCGAGAGAGCTCGGGAAAGCGGCACCCTTAGGCGTCAATTCTCCGATTCGCCCGAGCCTCCTCGAGAGAGCTCGGGAAAGCGGCACCCTTAGGCGCCGATTCTCCGATTCGCCCGAGCCCCCCCGAGAGAGCTCGGGAAAGCGGCACCCTCGGGCACTGATTCTTCGATTCGCCCGAGCTGCCCCATCCCATTCGAGCGCAACCTTTCTGAAGCATCCAATGCACGATTGACGTCAGCGGAGCAATCTTGGACCACAAGGGACCTCTCTGACCACTTTACAGGCATCGGGTGGACCCCTTGACACAACAGCGCCCCGAACGCACACGTTCGCCGTACCGACTGCCCCATCTCCTCTGGCAGGCGATCTGACGGTTCTACTCCTCCCACGCCGCTACAGGGACTGTCAACCGTACGGCTCCCCGGGCTAACGAGGAGATTCGCCAACTACGACGGCGACTGCCATACCCCGGTCGCACGTGTGAACCAGGAAATGGGGGACGACAGTCGTCCGGCCAACCCGGGGGAATGAGCAAGCCTTACGACCGGTCTTGCCAACCCCCTGGAATGTACCTCACAGAGAAAAAGAAGCACCCGAGGGAGGACACTCCCCCCGCTCTGTCTCATCAAGCCCCCGACGGCACCAAGGTCTCCCGAGCCTCGGGAGCTTGTACGCAAAGGTCAACTTATCTACTCGTTGCACTGCGCATGACGGACACGATGACATGACGTACCGCCATGCAGCCAACCATGACCAGCACTGTGAGGTGCCTTGGAACTCACCAATAGAACAGTGGTGGATCAACCGAACGAGTAATGCCATGCCGCCGAGACGCCAAGACGAAGGCGTGACTGATGATCGTCACCGGTCATCACCGGCTCCGCCATGCCGAGTACTGTAACACAGGGCAACACATGTAACTCTAACCATTCCCTTCTAACTATAAAAGGGAGAGCAGAGGCCAGCCTTAGACAGGTTCTAAGTTCTCAAGCCCTCACACACTCCACACCACGAACAACAACAAGCAATCTGTACACGCTTAGACACTCACAAGAGACTTGGGAGCACTTTCCTCTCTCGCCTAGCTTGTAACCCCTACTACAAGCACCCCGGTGCAAGGCAACATGACTCTCCTCTCCACTGGACGTAGGGCCCGCTTGGCCTGAACTAGTATAACCCCGTGTTCCCCTTGCACACCATCAGGAGCCTCAACCGCAAAACACAAAATCACTAGCCGGTGTTAGAACCCGCTAAAACTAGCACCGACAGTTGGCGCGCCAGGTAGGGGCCTTTTGCGTGTTGATCCAGGTTGCGGATGGCAGCCAATGTTCTCGCGCTTCCTGCTGACGCAGTGCTCCGGTTCGGGTGCCTCGAGTTCATGGCCACTGGCCACGGCCTTGAGATGAACCTCCGCCCGACCGGGCCCCGTGTCATCTCCATCCTGACCCCAGCCTAGCAGGCGGGTGGGGAAGGGATCTCGGCAACGCCTCCGCCCGTTTCAGGGGACGGAGGGAACGCCACGCGGTGCCCCCTGCACGGGACACCACCCCCACGCTCACCATCAGCTCGATGCCACGAGCGGTGGAGGCACCACGCTCCCCCACTACTCCACGGAGTAATATGGGAAGGACCACGACATCACCTGCCGTTTTCCTTCGACCTCGCTGGGGAAGACAGGCGACGCCCTCTCCATTTCCCTTCGGGCTCCACACTACTATGGACGCCCACGTCCATGCCGTTCGTGCCTACGGGCACGACCAAGCGATGACATCTGTCCATCGCCTGGAGGGCCTGGGCGACCTCGATGACTCTCCACTGTCCTCTCCTGCAAGCTCTCCTAGAGCACGTAATGGTGGGGAGTTAAACTCCAGTAACAGCCCCACCCCAACGGAGTATTCAGAGGGATGGGACCGTTACGGCCGCGTCTTGCTGTCACGGTGGGACCTTGACAGCAACGACGACGACTACTACTTCTGGGCGAACGTGGACTTCGACGTCTGCGACTCCCAAGCATCCCTCTCCTCTAACGACGTGAGGGACAACGCTCTCAGCGTCTACTCCTCTGACGGTAGCATCATCGACCCCTCCCGGGAATGCTATCACCTAGTGCACCCGGGGGAAGCTGTGTTAGAGGATGTCCACTCGGAGGAGGAGGAGGACGCACCGACGGAACAAGCACAGCCACACACACCGCCTCCATCAGCCCCTGGTCCCACGCCTTCAAAGACCCGGGGGCTGCAACATCCCGCCCACTCCATCGTTCTCCGGAGCTTGAACAACTTCGGGAGCTCGAAGCACGGATGGACGAGGACTGCCTGCGCCTCGCCCAACTCCGAGCTGCCCTGGAGTACGAGGAGGAGTGGGGGGATGGCGGAATAGCGCGACGCCGAGCCCGCGATGTCCAGACCCGCATCATCACCGATGACGGAGCCAGGACACCTGTGCCGGAACCGCGAGCGAGTCGGAAGCTCGCGGAGGCTGCAATGCTCCTCCGGAGCATACCCAAGCCCTCTGGTACGGAGGCCCGACACCTCAGGGACCAACTCAAAGGTCTCCTAGAGGACGCCTCTGTCCTCCAGGCAGAAAGCTCGACATCCCGGCACCGTAGTGCCGAGGAACGCCACTGTGGTGCCCCAACGCGCCACGAACGAGAGCCCTTGGCACAGCTCGAAGCGCCGAGGGCCCCCTCAGTCCACCAGCGGCTTGGCAAGGACGTCGACATCCAAGCCATTCTCCAGGCCCGCGGTCGATGAAAGACCGACGGGGCCGCATGTGGCTACAATGTCCACCGGGGAGGACGCTATGACTCCGACGAGGACCGTGCGTCCTCACCCGAGCCACCAAGTCCTCGCGTCTTCAGCGAGGCTATCCGGAGGGCCAAGTTCCCGCCCCGGTTTCGACAACCAGTAAACATTGCCAAATACTCGGGGGAGACCAACCCCGAGCTTTGGCTTGCGGATTATCGCCTTGCGTGCCAGCTTGGCGGCGCGTAGGATGACCACATCATCATCATCCGTAACTTACCCCTGTTCTTAGCCGACTCAACGCGAGCCTGGCTGGAGCACCTCCCCCACGCTCGATTTGCGACTGGAGCGATCTGGTCAAAATCTTCGTGGGGAACTTCCAGGGCACGTACGTACGCCCTGGCAATTCCTGGGATCTCCGTAGCTGTGAGCAGAAGCTGGGCGAGTCCCTCAGGGACTACATCCGGCGATTCTCCAAGCAGTACAATGAGCTACCCCAGGTCACCGACTCCGACGTCGTCAGAGCCTTCGCTGCAGGGACAACCTGCAAAGGGCTTGTTCATGAACTGGGGCGTCAAACCCCCACAAGCGTCGCTGAGCTCATGAGGATAGCTACCAACTTCACCTCGGGTGATGAGGCAGTGGGAGCCCTCTTCTCCGACCCCAAAGGGAAGCGAAAGGAGGATGCCCCCGAGGGCCCCTCTTCCCGAGCCCACAACAATAAGAAGAAGAAGGGGAAAGGGAAGGCCCCAGTCCGCAACGAACCCCTCGTCGCGGCTGCCGAGCCCAGGGCGAAACAGCCACCACGTGGCCGATTTGACGAGCTACTCTCCAAGCCGTGCCCGTATCACCAGGGCCTGCTGAACCACACGCTCGAGGCGTGTATAATGCTCAAGAAGCATTACGGCCGGCAGGCGTTCCGGGACGCCGCCGGCAAGAAGCCCGCTGAGGACAAGGAGGACAAGGACGGGAAGGACGACGAGTTCCCGCCCATCGACAAGTGCCTCAAGATCTTTGGCGGACCCGGGACCGCTTCCACGCCGGACCAGCGAAAGCGCGAGTGCCGGGAGGTTTACACCATCGGACCAGCGACACTGCGCTTCCTCGACTGGTCCTTCGACGCTATCACCTTCGGCCGGGACGATCACCCGGACCACGTCCCATCGCCGGGGCGTTATCCACTTGTTGTCGACCCCATTGTCGGCAACACGCGGCTTACCAAGGTCCTTATGGATGGAGGCAGCGGCCTCAACATTTTGTACGCTGAGACCCTTGACTCGATGGGAATCAGTCGTTCTCTTCTCCGGCCAGTGACATCCCCGTTCCTGAAAGACCCTAGTTTGGTTTTGTTAATTGATGAAACCTAGTTACTAATCTGTGTGCTAAGTATGTGTAGCCAAGAGAAGATTAGTGATAAGGAGGAAGATGACATGAGCTCAAGTGAAGATCAAGATGGAATGATTAAGGAGAAGAAAAAGGGCTTAAAGAAGGAAAACTAGAGGCTAAGGTATATTCAAATAGGGCTTTTCTTTTAGTGATCAAGACTCCAAGTGGGAGTGATCACATTTAGGATAGATAGCTGACTATCAAAGGGAGAACTAAACTATTGGATTACTTTCAAGTGCTCTAGGTTGCATCTCATGTGCATTAATCTAACCAACGTAGAGAACCTCTTTGAAAACCCTTGAAAAATGTCTGCAAAATGCTAACACACTGAGCACAAGTGTTGAAGACCTTAAGTGTTAGCACATAGAAGCAAGGGGTGAGAAATAGACTTGAAAAATGCTGAAAAAGGAGCGTCAGACGGTGTAGAGGCGTAGCGTCAGACCAATTGTTCGTGTCTGACGCCTACACTTTGAACTGTGCTGATGGCGAGTGTCGGACGCTCGATAAACGAGCGTCGGACCATTGCCCTCTTCAGTCCGACGATGCCGAGCAGCGGCAAGGTGACGTGTGGCACGCTGAGGAGCGTCGGACGCTTTAGAAAAGTCCAACGGTGAGCGTCGGACGGAGTTCAACGAAGTTTTAGCGATTTCAAACCTCTCTGGAAGTGTCAGACGCTGAGTTTCTTTAGTCCGACGGTGCTCGCGCGAACGTCCGACGGTACGCGCACAGTGAACTGAGAGAGAGCGTCGGACTCTGCTGTTTAGTCTGACGCCCCCAGTCTGACGGTGTAAAAACTGGCGCGAAGTCGACCGTTGAGATCGGACGATCGACGTTGAATCCAACTGACACGTGGCTTCATCGTGAGCGTCGGACGCAAAGTGTTAGTCCGACGGACCCGGTCCGACGACATAAAATCGTGGTTAACAGCTGTTTCGAGTGGGGTAACGGCTAGATTTGCACTTGGGGGTATTTATAATCCCTCCCTGGTCACTTGGTGATGGGCTTGCACACTTGGATCATTGTCATACACTTTATTGCATTCTAGCCTCCCACTCTCTCACTAGTTCATCATCTTGATCATCCTTAGTGAGATTGAGTGAACCTCAAGTGCATTCTTGCTGTTGTTTTGCATTCTATAGCACTTGAGAGCAAGCCTTGGTTCAGTTCTTATTCTCTTAGGACATTGCCGTGTCACTAGACGGCTTGGAGGAGAAGAATGTGTGGAGAAGCTTGGTGATTGTGCCTGCTCACACCGGTGATTGTGAGGGGTCTTGTGCCGACCCCGAGCGAAGAGCCCAAAGGTAACTCTAGTGAATTGCTCGTGTCATTGAGTTACTTCCTCCGAGGTAGGTTCTTGTGGCGCCTAGTGTAGACTCGGTGTGTGATACCGATTAGCCACCGAACCACCGGTTGAAGTCGACACAACGAGGACGTAGCGTGCCAGCAAGCACATGAACTTCGGGGATAAATCTTTAGGTTCATATTGCTTTCCTCACCTTCGAGTGAGTGACTTGACCTTTATCCCGGTGATTGACTTTATCTCAAGGCAAAGGTATAATCGACAATCATCCCTTGTTATCCTTGTGCAAAGTACCTTGTTCTCTTGTCTTGAGTAGTTGTGTCATCATTTAGCTTTTGCTAGCTTGCTTGTGTGGCTTAAAACTAAGGATTAACTAGAATTGTGTAGGTGGCTTGCCTAGGTTAGTAGTTGCCCTAGCATTGCACATTTCGCCATATTTGTTACTAACCTCTTGGCCTAAGTAATTTGTAGAAATTTTATTAGGCTATTCACCCCCCTCTAGCCATACTAGGACCTTTCAGTTCCACGGGATAGTCCCGGGGAAGAGCGTACAACCCCTCGGGCAGATCGACCTGCCCGTCTACTTTGGGACTCCTGACAACTTCAGGAAGGAGACCTTCACCTTCGAGGTGGTAGGCTGAAACGACCTCGATTTCCGCGAAGGGAAATCCACAGGCTCGAATTGTAATTCAACAGATTGCTTGGGACAATCCATGAAATTACCCATATCTCAGTTGACACCAGGATCCATACAGCGGTAATTAAGTCTTACATAAACATTTATTATATCGCCACATTGGCGGAATCAACAATCAGAGAAGCTTTAGAAGATGCGAAAACGATTCATCCTTCACGGCCAACTTGAGTGTAGCACGTGACCCTATTCCTCGCCATCGTCTTCCTCGAAGTCGTACTCATTCTCGTCACCTGACAGCAAATTTATCAGTACGATTTGTACTGGCCACGGAACCCACCTATGCAGCATTTGCTTTGTGGAAAGTGGATGCAAGGCTATACAAGCAGACCCATAGGCTGAGGTTTCCTATGCAGCTGTAATCAGTATTTAATTAGTCAAGTTTTATCTCCAGTTAACACCATCATCCCTTTTCCCATCACCACATCTCACTTACCCACACCTCGCTCTCATTCGACAGGCCCAACTCCCTCTCGGGCCTATCTCAGCAGCACACTACCACAGCGGGTACACTGTCGGAAAAATGTCATCCAGGGGAAGAAGAGAACACTCACTACACTAGTATAAGCTTCACAGGAAAGGTCCATAGCCAACGAGTTGGCATATGTATCGATCGATCAACCGTACACTCTGCAGAGGTTTCACTACCCACAAGATTAGCCATCATAGGTGTTGCGCAACACCTAGGCAGAATTTCGGGTGCTTGCTTGCCTAGGTCGATGCCACCCTACCACTCAGCCCTGGGATATTTCGGATCCTACACCGTTATGCTGAGACTGGGAGACACAGTACCGGGCCCATCCAGTGGTACTGCACATCTAGAACGGAACGGGAACACATCGACCGTCTCCGCCCACCCTTATCACCTCTCAACCTAGCAGTAGTGGCACCGTCCTACCAAGTAGTACAGCCGTCTCCCGCCCATCAGAAGCGAGTGAGTAGAAAAGGATTCCCATGAACCTGAAACTATTCCGTCCTAGGTTTGACCAAGCAGGCATCTTCACTTAGGGGATACTCTCCCCGTGCCATCACAGCACCTCCGTCCACGGGCTTCAAACCACCAAGGCTATCCCACCCGGAACCTCCTCAATAACTTTACCCGCCATAGGTATCTCGCTTGGGGATGCACAGGTTGCACCCCCGGCACGACTTGCCCCACGGGCTTGTCTCACATCCCACTTGGTCGACATCAACCCTTACCACGCACCCAAGACGCACGCAGCACTCTCTCCCAGTGGTTATAATCAGATATACACCGTCCCAATTCCACCACATAGCATATAGCAAGTAGAAAATAGTGGAAAAGTAACAGTAAATTAAGCAGCAGCTAACCTAGCAGCGGATAGCAGGGTATAGTCTTATCAAGGCAGGGAATTCAAATATACTACCATGCAACCTATCCATACATAATCATAAAGCAATAGCAACAATGTCATTTGCAATGCGTAAATAGGATCTAAGAATTTGGTGGGACGTGGCACCTTCGTAGTCGTCTCCTAGCTCCTGAAGGTACTCGTGGTCGTCTTTCTTAGTCAGATCCTCCTCCGGCTCTGAAATCGAACACGAAATAGTCGCGTCAGCGACTCCTATAGAGTATTTCAGAAAAATCCAATAAAATAAAGAGCCAAATGCACACAAACATAGTCTTAGATTGTAGATCTCATTTTTCTGAGAATTTTGATATATGGTGCGCAATTTTTGGACATCGTATGAATAAGTTATGAATTTTCGAAGATTATCCTATTTTCTGAAAATGGAAAATGGTCGATTAATCAGGGGCAGCTCGGGGTTGGTCCACGTGGCGCGCGGGTCCAGTAGTGCGGCATGTGGCGCCTCATCAGAACACAGACCCGATGGTCGCCCACCAGGTGTTCAATGCTGGTTCCCACAGAGTCGCCGGCGTCGGCGTAGCTCGGCGGAGCTCGGCGTAGCTCGGCGTAGTTCGGCGGAGCTCGGCGTACCTCGGCGTAGCTCGGCGGGGCTCGGCGTAACTCGGCGTAGCTCGGGCGAATCGGAGATTCGGGGCACCGAGGGTGCCGCTCTCCCGAGCTCTCCCGGGGAGGCTCGGGCGAATCGGACATTTGGGCGCCGAGGGTGCCGCTCTCCCAAACTCTCCCGGGGAGGCTCGGGCGAATCGGAGATTTGGTGCGCCGAGGGTGCCGCTATCCCGAGCTCTCCCGGGGAGGCTCGGGCGAATCGGAGATTTGGTGCGCCGAGGGTGCCGCCCTCCCGAGGGTTGGCTGTCATTAGTGAAATGATATCGTGGGCCTCCTTCTCTCCCACGGCATACGGCGGTTCTCCGACGAGGTGGAGGCGCACGTAGCCAAGGCGACAGACATGATTCGGGGCTCGGCTATCTACGCGGCGGTGCCGAGGCAGACTTGGCGAACCTCGTCGGCCTTTCTCCGCAGCACGAGGCGATCGGGGGTACTCGGAACGGATTTTAGGCGAGGCGGAACGTGTCGGCGGCGATCACGTTTCCCCGAGAACGCACCTCTCGGTGTTCCGGGCTATGGAGGTTCGATCTTCCGCAACTAAGCTTGTCCGAGGTGGTCGGTGAGTTGGTGGTCACGCAAGCGGGTCGCGTCGGCGGTTTCACGGCTTGTGCGCGCGGGAACGCCGTCGAGGTGGCGGTGCTCCGAGCACATGTGACGGCGATGCCCGTCAGAAGTGGCCTGACGTCCATAGCCGATGTCCAGTGGTTTGATGGCCGGTCTTGTGCGCGTGTTGTGCGAAGTGTTCAGGGGCCGGAAACAGCCCGCGGCCTACACGCTCGTGATGCCGAGCGCCATGACCGTAGCACGGTGAGGTTGGATGAGGTGCTCGGTGGCTCACCGTGGGGCTGGTGAGGTAAGGATGGCGGTGCAGTGACGAGGTGACGCTGTGCAGAGTGATCGCAGTGCCGTGCCGCTCCTCGTCCGCAGCTCGGGCTTCTCCTCCGTGTCCGGCTCCGGCGTGCTCCGCGGCGGCGGCGCTCCGGCAGTTTCTCCTCCTCTGCTCCGCCCTTCTCCCTTCTCCCTCTCCCTCTATTGTGCGGTGTAGTGTAGTGGTTGTGCCGCAGCGCGGCGGCGGCGAGTGGGACGAGGTCTAGGGCTTCGGGGCGACTCCTTTTATAGACGGCCAGGGCATGGCGTGGCGGCGGACGATGATTAGCGGCGAAGGGGGCACGTGGAGACCATCGGTGCTCCCGAGCTAGGGTTTCCCACTGCGCGAGGCTTCTTGGCGAGCAAGGCAGGGGACAGGCGAGGGACAGCGGGGTCAGGGCTCTGCCATGCGTGGCGCTGTCGGTCACGCCATTTGCGTGACTCTGTCGGCCACCGTCTTTCGCGAGGTGAGAAGAAGAACAGTAGCGAGAGCGGCTGACAGGCGGGGCCGGGCGGTCAGCGGCTGCGGGGGAGTGGGTGAAACGGTCGCGCGCGCGCTTGCTCGGTTGGGCCGCAGCTGGGCCGACAGGCTGGCTTCCTTTCTTCCTCTCTTCTCTTTTCTTTTTCCTTTTCTATTTTCACTTAAGTGTATTTATATACATATATTACCCTTTTTAAATATTGAGTAAATACAAACATAAATTGCAATAAATCCCAATTGTGATGCATAAGCTATTATTCTATGTGAATGGAATTAAAATGCAAGCTATACTCCTTTATTTACCAAATTCATAGTGAAACCTATATGCTTGCACAAGAAAAATGGGTTTTCATAATAAATAAATGAAAAATTTTAATTGGTTGGGATTTTTAGGTTGTGTGGGTTTTTAGGGTTGTTACATAGGCTTCCGCGGCACTTACCACGCCATTATCGGAAGGCCATGCTACGCCAAGTTCATGCCATCCCGAACTACAGCTACCTCAAGCTCAAGATGCCGGGGCCAAAGGGGGTGATCACCATCGGCGCTTCCTACCAGCACGCCTACCAGTACGACGTCGAGTGCTTTCGAGTACGCCAACGCGCTGGTGGAGTCCGAGGCCCTCATCGCCTACCACGAGGAGCTGGCCAAGGAGGTCCCCGACCCCAAGAATGCCACGGGCACTTTTGAGTCCGCTGAGGGGGTGAAGGAGGTGCCCCTCAACTCGAGCTCCCCCGACAGCAAGGTGCTGAAGATCAGCACCACCCTCGACCCGAAATAGGAGGCCGTGCTCGTCGACTTCCTCCGCAAGCATGCCGACGTGTTTACATGGAGTCCCTCGGATATGCCAGGCATCCCGAGGGAGGTCGCCGAGCACTCCTTGGACATCCAGGCCGGGTCCAAGCCGGTGAAACAGCGCCTGCGCCGATTCGACGAGGAGAAGCGCCGGGCCATCGAGGAGGAGGTGCAGAAGCTTTTGGCGGCCGGATTCATCAAGGAGGTCTTCCATCTAGAGTGGTTAGCTAATCCTGTTTTGGTTGAAAAGAAAAATGGAAAATGGAGAATGTGTGTCAATTACACTAGTTTAAATAAAGTTTGTTCTAAGTATTCATTTCTATTACCTCGCATTGATCAAATAGTTGATTCCACTGCTGGCTGTGAACGACTTAGTTTCCGTGATGCATATTCCGGCTACCATCAAATTCACATGAAAGAGTCCGACGAGCTAGCAACTTCTTTCATTACCTCCTTCGGCACGTATTATTACGTAACCAAGCCATTTGGCCTAAAAAACGTGGGCGCGACTTATCAACGTTGCATGCTCAAAGTTTTTGGGGACCTCATCGGGCGGACCGTTGAGGCTTACGTAGATGATGTAGTGATAAAATTTAGGAAAGCCAGCGACTTAGCAGCTGACCTAGAAGAGGCATTCGAGTGCCTCAAGAAGCGAAACATAAAGCTAAACCCCGAGAAGTGCGTTTTCGGGGTCCCTCGGGGCATGCTCCTCGGGTTCATCCTTTCCGAGCGTGGCATCGAACCCGACCCGGAAAAGATATCGGCCATCACACAGATGGATCCGATTCGGAATCTCAAGGGTGTGCAAAAGCTTTTGGAATGTCTCGTGGCCTTGAGTCGATTCATCTCAAGGTTCGGCGAGAGAGGACTTCCCCTATATCGGTTGCTAAAGAAAAATGAGCACTTTACCTGGACCACCGAGGCCTAGGAAGCCCTCGAAAGGCTTAAGGCTCTGCTTTTGAAAGCACTGGTTCTCATGCCTCCTATAAAAGAGAAAAATCTCTTGCTGTATGTCGCTGCTACTAACCAAGTTGTGAGCGCAGCGATCGTCATGGAACGGCAAGAAGAAGGGCATGCATTACTGGTACAGCAGCCGGTCTACTTCATTAGCGAAGTCTTTTCCGAGACCAACATACGCTACCCTCAGATCTAGAAGCTAGTGTACGCAATCATTCTTGCCCATCGCAAGTTGCAGCACTACTTCGAATCCCATCCCGTGACCGTAGTATCATCCTTCCCCCTCGGGGAGGTGATCCAGAATCGGGAGACGACTGGGAGGATCGCTAAATGGGCTATCGAGCTCATGGGTGATGGCATCACCTACGCGCCACGCAAAGCCATTAAGTCCCAGGTGCTAGCAGACTTCGTGGCAGAGTGGACCGAGACGCAGCTACCGCCACTCCTGACCCAAGAAGAGTATTGGGTCATGTACTTCGACGAGTCGATGATGAAGACTGGTGCCGGTGCAGGCATCGTCTTCATTTCACCCCTCGGGGTCCGGCTCAAGTACTTGCTGCGACTGCACTTCACAGCTTCCAACAACGTGGCCGAATATGAGGCTCTGGTCAACGGACTCCACATCGCCGTCGAGCTCGGGATCCAGCGCCTCGAGTTCCGAGGGGACTCCCAGCTCGTCGTGGACCAGGTTATGAAAGAGTCGACGTGTCAGAACCCCAAGATGGCAGCCTACTGCAAGCTGGTGCGGTTGCTCGAGGAAAAATTCGACAGCCTCGAGCTCAACCACATCGCGCACAGGTACAACGAAGAGGCCGACGGGCTACGGTCCCGACGGGCGTATTCGCCAACGACCTCCACAAGCCCTCGATCAGCGTTGATCCCTCGGAGGCCAAGGGGAAGAAGACCCCTGAACCCCCGAGAGAACTTGGATCCTCTTCAAACCACGCAGGCCCCTCGGGGGCTGCCGACCCCTCTAACAAAGGGGAGCCACCCGAGACCCAGGCTGAAGACGGCGATGAAGCCGAGGCGATGGAGATTGAAGCCGACATGGACGACGACGAGCCGGACTGGAGCGAGCCGCTGGTCAGCTGGCTTATCCGAGGAATCTTACCCTCGGACAAAACCAGAGCACGACGTTTGGAACGTAAAGCTAAATCCTTCATGATGATCGACGGTGACCTCTATCGACGGAGTCCCTCGGGCGTCCTCCAGCGCTGCATTCCCTTCAGTCAAGGCAAACGCCTACTCGAAGAGATACACGCCGAAGCCTGCGGTCACCACGCCGCACCAAGAACTCTTGTCGGTAACGTCTTTCCATAGGGCTTCTACTGGCCAACCGCCGTGGCCGATGCCACCGAGGTGGTACGCTCCTGCGAGTGATGCCAGTACTACACTCGGCAAACTCACCTCCCGGCCCAAGCTCTCCAGACGATTCTCCTCACTTGGTCATTCGCCATATGGGGACTGGACCTTGTCGGGCCCCTCCAAAAGGCGCCCGGGGGCTTCACCCACTTGCTTGTCGCCATCGACAAGTTCTCAAAGTGGATCGAGGCTTGGCCGATCGCCCAAATCAGCTCGGCACAAGCGGTGTTATTCTTCACCGACATTGTCCATGGGTTGGGTGTCCCGAACTCCATCATCACTGACAACGGCACGCAGTTCACCGGAAAGAAATTTCTGGCCTTCTGCGACGAATACCACATACGAGTGGACTGGGCGGCTGTAGCCCACCTAAGAACGAACGGCCAAGTAGAACGTGCCAACGGCATGATTCTCCAAGGCCTTAAGCCGAGAATCTTCAACGGATTAAATAAGTTCGGCAAGAGGTGGCTGACGGAGCTCCCGGCAGTGATATGGAGTCTAAGGACTATGCCAAGCCGAGCCACGGGCTTCACGCCCTTCTTCCTGGTGTATGGCACCGAGGCCGTCCTCCCCACGGATTTGGAGTACGGCGCCCCGAGGGTCCGAGCCTATGATGAACAGGGCAATCAGGCTTCCCGCGAAAACGCGTTGGACCAAGTCGACGAAGCTCGGGACATAGCCCTGTTGCACTCGGCCAAGTACCAGCAGTCACTACGCAAGTACCATGCTCGGCGCGTCCGCGGTTGAGCCTTCAACGTAGGCGACTTGGCGCTACGGCTTAGGCAGGACAACAAGGGGCACCACAAGCTCACACCACCGTGGGAAGGGCCATTCATCACCGCCGAGGTGCTACGCCCCAGCACGTACAAGCTCGCTAACAAGAAGGGCGGGGTCTACAGCAACGCTTGGAACATCGAACAGCTACGTCGCTTCTATCCTTTAGATTCCGAGCATCGTACAATTTATAAAATCTTGAAATCAATAAAAAGACCCGAGTTCTACTCTTTTTACCTGATTTTTAGATTTTTGATCCGAGCCTACACTCGGGAGTGAAATGATCTTTCATTTCACCGTGCATTAAAAAGAGAGGCTCGGCCTAACCTACGGAAAGGCCGACGCTCCCTTGGGGGCTGGGACGGGCGAAACCCCCGGACTCTCCCGAGCCTCAACGATTTTGAAAACACAAAAATTTCAAAACTCGTTGAAATCGTTTCTCCCTAAAACATACTTCCCTCCTAAAACCAAGCGCGAACTTATAAGACTCGGAAGAGTAAGAGAAGTCCTAGAGGACAGAGCCGGCCGAGTCGAGGAGACCACTTACGCCCCTAGGCTACAGCATCTCCCCTCGCCACTCCGCGTTCGAAGGCTAACTCGCACTCGGAAAAAAACTTATAGGATCCACGCTCGGCAAAGGGAGGAGGCACGGGAAGAAATAATTAAGCCTTTTTTCCAAAGATTTTTTCTGCAAAGCTCCTAGGACATCGGCTGCGTCTACGCCACTAAAGCTACAACACCCGAAAAAAGTCCCCCGAGGCTCGATGGCCCGAGCACAGGATCGGTAAGAAGAAACGCCTAAGGAAAAGCACGAAATGAATCAAACATACAGCAAATATTTACATAAATATTACGGCTACGAAGGGCCACGTGTTTGTTTCCTCCCAACCACTCACGAAAAGCTATTTTTTACAAGGGCACTACGGCCCGGTTGTTCTTCACGGCAGGTCCAGTGGAGAGAGTTTGACTTCGGCTTCGAAGAGGCCCGCCAGCGCTTCTCCAGGCTACTTCATCGAATCCTCCAGTGCCAGGAGCTCGGCGTCGTCGGCCTCAAGGAAGCCTTCACAGACAGGGCCGGCGTCAAAGTTCCCATAATGGGACTTCACGACCGCCAATGTCTTCTGGGCGCCCGTCAGTAGGGCCTCCTTGACCCGGCCGCCGACGCTGCCGTAGAGTGCCTCCAGTCGGCTCCGGAGCGAGATCCCCAAATGTTCCCCACCGGTGCCGATGGAGTCACACAGCGCGCGCGCTACCTTCTGTAGTTCTAGGTGATCGGCCGCCTCGCCGTCATAAGCTGCCTGCAGAACTGCGGGAGCAAAAACAAGGAGGTGAACAAAGACGCAACGAGCAATCAAGACGAACAAAATGAAAAGCATGACACTGCACATACCGCCAGCCTCCTCTCGAGCCTTCTGTGCCTCCCCCGGGCCGAGTCCACCGCGCTAGCCGCCAGACGCAACGCCGCCTGAGTTTCACTCAGGTCAAGAGCCAAGACTTCAGCGGCAGAAGTCTTCTCGGCGGCAAGCTGTCGGGCGGCATCGCGCTCCCTCGTCGCCTCGGCCAGGGCGCCCTCCAGCTCCTGCACCCGTGTCGCCGAGGCAGCGGCTCGACCCCACGCCTCCGTGACCTCCCCCTTCAGGACAGTGTTGTCAGCACTCACTTCGGCGAGCTTGGAGGTCACGGTGGCAAGCTCGCTCTGGGCACGGGCAAGGGCTTTCCCCTTAAGGTCAAGCTGCTTTCAAAGCCCGAGCCCACCGCGGAGGAAGCGGGACTTGTCCCGGGAGGTATGCATGAGGTCCTGGAAAGGAGAGAGGAGCGGAGACGGTAAAAATGACGCTCATACACAGATAAAGTCATGAAACACGGAGGCTCACCTGAAGCTGGGCCGGGAGCTCTGTCTCGAGGACGCCGGCGATCGCGCGGAGACCCGCCGCCGAGCTGAACCTGAGCTCTTGAACGGCGTCCCATTTGGGAGCCTCGAGGTCATCCCGGAGCGAGAAGACGGGCGGCGCTTGAGGATCAGTTCGGTCCGCCCACTCGATCCGGGAGGCGGTCAACTCCTGAGGCCGCGGCTGCCTCAATGCCAACGCCCAAGGACCTTCCTCACGAGAGGAAGGAGCTCCTGCGTCGACATCCACAACCGTCGAACCCATGGCGGCAGGCTCCGTGGGGGCGGCATCGGCTGACGCTCCCGAGGCCCCTTCAGAACTGACGACCGAGGCCTCAGGAGTCCGCGCTGGTGCTGCCTCCACGTCAGCAACGGGCACGACGACGGCGGCCGCGGCCGGAACGACCCCTCCCTAAAGAGGAACCTCGGACGCCACAATCGAACCCACGGGGGGACGGATTTCCTCGTCCGTTGATCGAGCGCTCCCCCCGCCGTGTCCTGACCCAGCACTTTCAGGACCTTCAGGTGCGACTCCTGAAGGTCTGACCCCGAGCGCTTCCTGAAGCAGGGAAGGAAGAAAGGAACGTCGGTAACGCTAGGACAAGATCTCTGGCAAAGGAACTAACAGGTAAAGACACCTACCTCGTCTTCGGAACCACCCTCCTCTTCTTCGCCGCCCCCGTGCTCGGCGAGACGACGGACGGCGCGGGCCGCGCCGGTGGCGGAGGAGTGGGCGCCACCTCGGCGTCCAGGCTAGCCCCGCCCTGAGGCAGGGGCCCTGCCTGGGAGCTAGGGGTCGCCTCGATGCCGAGGCCCCTCGGGGAGGAAGCTTGAGTCTGGGAGGACCCCAGCTCAAGTTCCAGCATCTTGGCGCCGGTCGGCTCCGGCTTCGACGGCGTCCGCTCACCGCTCTCCCCGTCTTCGACCGTCGTGCCGATCAACGACGCGTCGGGGGGGAGGGTGTGTGGAAACTAGAACCCCCCGATACCACCGGTAGCAGCCAGGCTTGGCTCGAGCGCCGGGTCCGGGCCCATTCCCGGCCTCTCCAGCGAGCCCTCGCGGACGCTGGAAGGCGGAGCCTTGGCTCCAACAATCACGCTGCCAGAGACCGCGCCTTCAGATGCGGACTCCGACAGTTTTGCCTTGGGGCTCGGGTCACGAACCCCGGCACTTCCGCCGGTGGACGCCGACATTGGAGCCTTCCCAGGCTCGTCGGCGCTCACCGCGGGCTTTGTGGCCACGAAGGGCTGGTCCAACACCGTGAAATCATAAAAGTCTTCATCTTCTTCATCCTCCTCGTCATCCTCGTCGAAGAGGGTGTCCTCCTCCGGCTCCCCCGCCTCCTTACGGCGACGGCGGCGCTGGGAGGTTTCCTCCGTCTTTCGAGCTCTCTTCTACTTCAGCGCAGTCTTCCTGACCATTTCCGCCTTCGCCGCCTCGTCCCGAAGACAGTTCTGGGTTCGCTGAACCTTGTCCTCCGAGACAGGCGGCAGGGAAGGTTTCCCGGTCCTTGAAAGACCCTACGATGAACGAAGAAAGAAATCAGGAAAAAGACGGAGGAACCGCAAACTCGACAGAGCGAATGACGCTCACCAGCGCGATGAAGCCCGTGCGGGGGTGCATGGGTATCCAGTTCAGCTCGTCCCAGGAATGGTAACCACCCACCATGTACTTAATACGGAGCATGATCTCTTGTTGGCTGATGTCCTGGGGCACCATCGCCGTGCCCTCCCATGACGTCCCGATGAGCATCTGGTTCAGCGCCAGCCTGCGGTCCATCAGCGGCAGCACCGTCCGCGCATGGAACTGCGCCACCACGGCGGCTCCCGTGAGGCCCCGGTCGCGCAGCGTTTGGAGCGCGCTGAAGTAGGCATCAAGGTGCTTGGCCTCCTAAGCCGGGCACCCCCAATCCCACTGAGGGGGGGGAGCGATGAACGCCCTTCCCGTGTACTTAGGGAAGGCATCCCCGTTGTTGCGGGGGTAGAACCAGCCGTGGTGCCAGCCCATGTTGGAGGAGGGGGCCTTGCAGGGGATGTACTCGCTGGAGCGGATCACGAAACCGCAGCCCCCCTCCCCGCGCGGGATCTCCCGCGGCTTCTTCGAACCGGCCGCCTTGGTGTACCAGTCGACGCGGGAGATACGGCGCCATAGGTGTTGGGGGTGAGATTGTGGAGCTCTAGCCCGTTGTTGAAGAGCAGCGCCCGGAAGAAGCGGCTCGGCGGCGACCCGAGCCCGCGCTCGTGGTAAGCGATGAAGCTCACCACGTACCCCTCGTTGGGTTTCGGCTCGTCGTGGTCGCTCGACGGCACGACCAACTCCAGACGCTCCGCGTCGATGCGGGGACACAGGAGCCCCAGCTCCACGAGCCGCTCCAGATCCTCCTTCACCACGGTGCAGCGTGGCCACGGCTCCAGCCTAAGAATACCGGCGGCGGCGGCGGCGGCGGCATCGGTGCAAATAGGGGAGGAGGCCATGGCGAACTAGAGAAGAAAAACTGTGGGAACGCAACGATGTCGGCTTCTCACTCGAGTGAGCAACGAAGGCGAAAGGGTGGACGGCGAAAGCAAGAAGGCGAACGGCTGCACTAGCGAATGGCTAGGGTAGAAAGAAAAAAATCACGAGTTTTTCTTATATACCCAGGCGACGGATCGTGGGAGATGCGGGGAATCCGCCGCATTAACTACACGGGGCCCGCCACGATCCCAGCGTTGCCGCCAGCCACGCGCACGCAACCGCCTCGACTGCCCTGAACCGTCGCGTTCGTTAGGCTGCGCGCCTCAAAAGGTGAGCCGAATCATTACGCCCGCCCGCCTTGATCCCGCCGATACATTCTCCTTCTCGACGAAGGAACCTCGGGCTCGGACGCCCGTTACGTTCCCAGGGGATCGAAGACTGGCCCACAGTGGCTCGAACAGTCGCACTAGGGAAACCGAGTTAGGGACAGCTAGCGGATGGGTCACGAAAATGGCCAGTATCCCGACGCCCGAGCGTCACAAGGGACATCCCGTGCTGTGTCCAAGTCCCAGTAGTGAGTCGATTACGTGGAATCCCTCCGTGAGAGGCATCAGGTCCTCGGGACCCATTGAAGGGACCCGACATCCACTAGTTGACCCTCGGGAAACATTTAGAGTGTGCTCAGGCCACTAGCCGATCCCCAACGAACGGGGCACGGACCTCCACTTGGACCAGCCTATTTGTAGCTCACCAGAAATGCCGACTCGTGCCCCGACGGGGAAGTCGAGTAGGACCAAACCTTCCTCTTCCCGAAAAAAGAGCGTGAAGGTCGAATTAAAAAGACAGGAAAGAACCCGATCGATCCCCGATACAAAAACGAAGGCTCGGGAACTTACCCTGCACCTTGGAAAGACCACCAAACGACCTCCCTTATACGATGGGAGGCTCGGGGGCTCCGCTTCCAAGGGAACAACTTCTCTAAATAAATAAAAAAACACCCGAGGACTAACAATCGCGATTTTAAGCCTTTGAAGGGACATAACATCCGTCCAAAGCCTCGGGGGCTACACCCGGCGGGTGCGCTCACGCGCACCCACCGGAAAAAACAAACTATACTTTATCTCCTCGACAGGAAGCCACAGCAGTGAACCTGTGGAGGAGTGCCTTCACTCCGCCACAGGCTCGGGGGCTACTATCGGGTACCAAAGTATGGGGTACCCAACTTCGATGCAAAAAACACGTATTCCCAACACGGCCCAGCCCAGGCGAAGCCTGTGAAAGCCCGTGAAGGCCACACTTACCGAGTCCCATGACGGCGCTGCATCAACGTCAGCCTACCTTCGGGAAAGCGGCACCCTCAGGCGCCAATTCTCCGATTCGCTCGAGCCTCCCCGAGAGAGCTCGGGAAAGCGGCACCCTCGGGCGCCAATTCTCCGATTTGCCCGAGCCTCCTCGAGAGAGCTCGGGAAAGTGGCACCCTCGGGCGCCGATTCTCCAATTCGCCCGAGCCCCCCCGAGAGAGCTAGGGAAAGCGGCACCCTCGAGCACTGATTCTCCGATTCGCCCGAGCTGCCCCATCCCCCTCGAGCGCAACCTTTCTGAAGCATCCAATGCACGATTGACGTCAGCGGAGCAATCTTGGACCACAAGGGACCTCTCTGACCACTTTACAGGCATCGGGTGGACCCCTTGACACAACAGCGCCCCGAACACGCACGTTCGCCGTACCGACTGCCCCATCTCCTCTGGCAGGCGATCTGACGGTCCTACTCCTCCCACGCCGTTACAGGGACAGTCAACCGTACGGCTCCCGGGTTGACGAGGAGATTCGCCAACTACGACGGCGACTGCCATACCCCGGTCGCACGTGTGACACCAGGAAATAGGGAACGACAGTCGTCCGGCCAACCCGGGGGAATGGGCAAGCCTTACAACCGGTCTTGCCAACCCCTTGGAATGTACCTCACAGGGAAAAAGAAGCGCCCGAGGGAGGACACTCCCCCCGCTCTGTCCCATCAAGCCCCCGACGGCACTAAGGTCTCCCGAGCCTCGGGAGCTTGTACGCAAAGGTCAACCTATCTACTTGTTGCACTGCGCAGGACGGACATGACGGCATGACGTACCGCCATGCAGCCAACCATGACCAGCACTGTGAGGTGCCTTGGAACTCACCAATGGAACAGTGGTGGATCTGCCGAATGACTAATGCCATGCTGCCGAGGCGCCAAGATGAAGGCGTGACTAACGATCGCCACCGGTCATCACCGGCTCCGCCATGCCGAGTACTGTAACACAGGGCAACACATGCAACTCTAGCCCTTCCCTTGTAACTATAAAAGGGAGAGCAGAGGCTAGCCTTAGACAGGTTCTAAGTTCTCAAGCCCTCACACACTCCACACCACGAACAACAACAAGCAATCTATACACGCTTAGACATTCACAAGAGACTTAGGAGCACTTCCCTCTCTCGCCTAGCTTGTAACCCCCTACTACAAGCACCCCGGTGCAAGGCAACACGACTCTCCTCTCCACTGGACGTAGGGCCCGCTTGGCCTGAACCAGTATAACCCTGTGTTCCCCCTTACACACCATCCGGAGCCTCAACCGCAAAACACAAAATCACTAGCCGGTGTTAGAACCCACTAAAACTAGCACCGACATTATGGCATTCAAAGCTAAAACTGAGGCTCAACTCAAGCAAATGTCCACTCTCTCAAGGCAACACACAATTCATTCAGCAAGACAGCCTGAATAAGACCACCACTCTATATGACATGATACCAAGGAGTCGAAACTAGCTAGGGCAACACTATACCATGGTGCATTAGGGCTGGCCTCATGGATAGCTCAACTAATAGACAACTATGTAGAGTACTCTAATAATGAATTGAGCCTATCTCTCATCTCGTATTTGCTTCTCATCTTTGGATGGCCAGGCTTGCATCTCGGGAGCAAGGCTCCCACCAACCAGGATCGTTGCATGCAGTCTCAATTGTTTGGTTCACGTTGCGCACAAACAACCGCATGCAGGCTCAGTTGATTGGTTGCCGTGTTTTACTCCTGCCTCATGTATGCGTCCACTCACAAGCGTACGCGCGCTGCGCCCACGCCAGCTAGGCTCAGCAAAAAGGATTCCAAATCCGTTTTTCGGGAGCCAGGCTCCAGGGGGCTTGCTGCATGCGCCCAACCAGGCCCGTGGCCAACTACAGCCATCCAAACAACGCTCCCCTGCATGCGCAGAGCCTGGACGGGCATTGATCAGGGCAACCAAACACTCCCAGTACGTAGGGGTGCTTCTTCTGGTTCAATTGAGGAAGAGAGAGTGTGTTTTTCCGTGATTATTGAAAAATATTTTAAGTGTTATGAGTGCCCTCTCAGTTAGTTATATGGTTTTTTTTTTGGTATTAAGGAATATTTGTGTAAATTTTGTGGAGATGATCTCATGACACCATGAGGACCACCTTTTACACATCATTGGTGCCCTAATTTTTCTAATAATCCTTGGATTTGGGCCCCAAACCCAACTTATCATAATTCATAACTGGCCCAAGCAACAGTTGGGCTCGCTTAATCCCTTTCCATCCTGGTGGGCTGGGCCAAAATTTCTGTAACTTTGTCGAGCGAGGAGGAAACTTTTGGCCTTCGTGGCCCCCGCCCGCCAGGCCGCCACGCTACTGAGGAGATTTCTTCGGTCTGCTGTGAGCTCTCAATTTCTCAAGCAAGCCGGCCTTCCAATGCAGGAGCAGAGCCGCAACGGCCGGCCAAGCTCGACGCACCACGGCGGTGGATGCGACGCCACACTCCCGGCCTTCTCGCCGCCAAGTTTCTCCGTGCCTCGTCGCTTCTCAGACTCTCTTCCGTTCTCGCCGGCCGCTCCTCCTCGTTCCACCAGGGGCCGGACAATGCCCACCGCCTGCTCGACGAAACGCCGCACGGGAGGGCGGCCGCCATAGTACGTGCCCTAAGGTCCGCGTCCGCCGCCTCCTCCGGTGACACGGACCGCATCGCGTGCCTCCACTGCGCGTCTCTCAAGTCGGGCGCCGTGCTGGACCCGCCCGTGCGCACGTCCCTGCTCGCGGCGTACGCCAGGGCCGAGCGCGGCGTGGGCGCGGGCGCCGCCGTGGCGCTCTTCCGCGAGGCCGTCACGCCCGACGTAATCCTGTGGAACGCGGCCATCGGCGCCCTGACGACGAGCTGCCGGTACGACGACGCCGCGGTTCTGTTCCGTCGGATGGCGCGCGAGCTCGGGGAGTTTGATTCCACCACCGTGGTCGTCATGCTGTCGGGGGCGTCCCGCGCGGGTAACCTTCGGCGTGGAATGGAGCTTCACGGCATGGCGGCCATTAGGTGCCTCGACGGTCACTGTCTCAGCGTGTGGAACGCTCTCGTTGACATGTATGCAAAGTGTGGTGACTTTGACTCCGCAGAGGTTGTGTTCCAGAGCATGCCTTGCAGGGACACCACCTCATGGAACTCTGTCATAAGTGGAAGCATTTTTAATGGGCTTGCTGAGGTTGCAGCGTGGTACTTCAGGGAAATGAGCTGCTCCATCTTCCAGCCAGATGAGGTGACCCTCTCTTCTGTCCTCTCAGCTTGCTTTCGTGCGGATGATCTCTTCTCCTTTGGGGAGTCTGTGCATAGCTGTGTGGTCAAACTCGGTTATGAGGTGTCTGCATCTTGCTCAGTAACGAATTCTCTCAAGACGTTCTATTCTGAGTTTGGAATGCCAGAGGCTGCAGAGAAGGTATTTGCCAGCACTATGAACAGGAACTTGGTATCATGGAATGCTATGATCAAGGGGCTAGTACAGAATGAAAGGTTAACTGAAGCCCTTGTTGTTTTTAATGAAATGAGATTGGAGAACCAGCCTGATGTTGCCACTTTGGTGACCATAATTTCAGGTTGTGGTGATCAAGGCCTACTTTCTGAAGGGAAAACACTCCATGGATACATAATCAGAAAAGGACTTCTTCACAATGAGACTTCCATGGGAAATAGTTTACTCCATCTGTATTTGAAATGTGATGAACCATCTAATGCAAGCCTGTTGTTTAGAACAATGCCGAGAAGGGACTTGATATCGTGGAACACAATGATTTCTGGTTACTCAAGAAATGATCCACTGAGAGAAGAGGCTCAGTTAATGTTCAAAGGATTACTTTCTGAAGGTTTATGCTGCAGCTTGACCACTATGCTAGCTGTCATACCTTCATGCTTTAGTCCAGAAGAACTTAGCTTTGGCCAAGCACTTCACTCTTTCAGCTTGAAGTGTGGATTTACATGTACTGGAGTTTCAGCTGTTAATGCTTTGATGCATATGTATATGAGCTGTGGTGATCCACCAGCTGCCTTTTCGCTGATAAAAAGAATAATACCGGTGTCAGATATTGTTTCATGGAATACAATCATAGTTGGCTGTCTACACAATGGACTCGACAAAGATGCATTGGAAGCCTTCCAGTTCATGTATTGTTCTTTGACAATAAAACCTGATAGTATTACATTAGTTAGTGTCTTATCAGCATGTGGAAATCTTAATCTGCTAGCACTAGGGGAATCCATCCACTGCATGATCCTGAAGCACTTGCTTGCTTCCAATTTGAGGGTGAAAAATTCATTATTGACCATGTATTTCCGCTTTGGAGATACTAGAAGTGCCGAGTTAGTCTTTTATAGGATGGGTGAGACAAATTTGTGTTCCTGGAATTGTATGATCTCTGGTTTCACACAGAATAACAAAGGCTGGAGAGCATTGCAGTTCTATCAGAAGATGGAGGATTTTGTACCTAATGAAATATCTGTAGTCGGTATCATCTGTGCTTGCACACAGCTTGGCAATCATAGACAAGGAAAGAGCATACATGGGCATGTGGTCAGGTCTGTTCTGCACAATAATGTTTTTATTTCAGCATCACTTGTTGATATGTATTGCAAGTGTGGGAGACTGGACATTGCTGTCAGAGTATATGAAGCTTCTGCTGAAAAATCAATTGCTGGGTGGAACTCCATGATATCAGCTTTTGGGTTCCATGGCCATGGGTTGAAATCTATAGAACTTTTCTGGAAGATGAATGCTTCTGGAATGAAAGCCACAAAAAGTACCTTTATCGCTCTGTTGTCAGCTTGCAGTCACTCTGGACTTGTTGATGAAGGATGGAAGTATTATCGCCTTATGTCAGAAAAGTTTGGGATCACACCAACCCCAGAACACCATGTTTGCATCGTAGACATGCTTGGAAGGGCTGGTCAGCTGCAAGAAGCACACAGATTTGTGGAGAGCTTGCCGTCTCAACAAGCACATGGAATTTGGGGTGCACTGTTAAATGCTTGCGATAGCAGGAGTGAATTCAAAATGGGCGAATCCATCGCCAAGCATCTGCTCCATTTGGAGCCCGGAAATAGTGGTTATTATGTGACTATATCAAACCTTTATGCATACAGAGACATGTGGAGTGGTGCAGTCCAAGTTAGGAGCGTTTTGCAAGATAAAAGATTGGTGAAGCCCCATGGTCATAGCATTGTTGGCTAAGCGGTGGATCACAAAACCATGGAAGCCATACAGTATCAAGAATCGCCACAAGTGTCTGTTAACTTCCAAAGTTCTTCTCACAAGCCGTCTCAGTTGCGAGCTGCGAGTTCCGATACTGGTATAGTGGTATGTTATTCGTAATCTGTGCTGTCTACTCTTTGTACTGTACTGCTAGAACATGATCGAAATCCTACATGGCATAAATGTTTCTACTTTTGTTTTTTTTTCTTCCAATGCAATAGTACAGTAGTACTTGAATTCCCCTGGTGTTTCTTTACTGAACATTTTTGTTAACTAACTGTGCAAGCATATAACTGCAGATGAACAAAAATTTAATCAGTCTCTAGTCCACCGCAATTACACAGCTTTACCCAAAAGTAGAATTAAGATTACGCTGCATTTTTCAGGAGCTATTTTGTGGAAACAAGGAAAAACTCCAGAGCGAGTTTGTTACACTTGACTAGTTGAAAATACTGCCTGAACATAATAATTTGATAAAGAGTGCCTTCCCTTCCTCCAACATGGTGCCCTCGGATCCTCCTGGACGTCGCTCGGCAGCGAAGACAGGAAATAGAACACTGACTGGTGGTGGCCGATGCTGCTTGCGGCTTGCCTGCCCCACCAAAGCTGCTGGCTGTGTGTGCTCACGCGCCGGTCGTCGTTCCTGGCACCTCCGTGGGCCACGAGGGCACCACGCAGGCACAACTGCATGCAGGAAAGGAAATGAAAGGAAAGGTGGATAGTTTTGTGTCACTGGCATACAGGGCCCACCAAGAAACAAGGGCTTACGTGCAAATACCCGAAACCTGGAGGGATTTAGTTGTCCCTTTGTCAACATCAGAAGACAGAAGGTAGAAAGAAAATAGTCCCTCTGGAAGTCTGGATGTGGATGATGGATGGCTGTCTTTTGAACACACCACTACCCAATCACTCCCGTCCCACTCTGCACCACTCAAACCGGCTGCTCCTTCTGCATTTCATTTCCCCCGTCCTCTTCTTCCTCCCGGACACCACAGCCGCCTCTGCAGGCTGCAGCTTCAATTCCCCGGCCGCGGCCAAGCCAGCTGCCTCGCTCGAGAGCCACAGCCACCTGGGCAAGCTCAAGCTGGAGGATGGCCGCAGTGATGAAGGCTCTCGCGGTCGCCTCGCCGGTGTCGGCACGGGCAGCACAGCAGCCCCGTCGGTACGTCGCAGGTACATACATACTGCCCTCCTCCTATCCTTCGAAAATGTTGTTCGCCGGCAGCGCTGCACGCCGCCGGCTGCCCCTGCTACTCGCAATCTCGCATCAGCCAATCCCATTCCAGCTGCCTCGCAGGTCGCAGCCTCTGCCGCCTTACCCTTTGCCTTTTGTTTTTGGGTTTTTTGAGAGCTCGAGTGGCCGGCCATCAAGATAGGGGAGCAACTGGCAACTGGCTAAGTAGGCTTTGGGCTTGGCCTCCCACTATAGCTGTTGCTGTCTTTTTGTTCAGTTTTTCCCCTGCACGATGATTTTTTAGCAGCCCGTGTTGATTTTTTTTTTTGCTAGTACGATCAAGGTATTAGCACCACTAAGATAAAAGGCTCATTTAGCGGCTACCACGAGCTAATGGCGCTTAGGAATCCGTATATAGCGCCAAAATTTAATCTCCGCCTTGTTTGCAACGTGTTTTCGTTCCATTATTTAGACTTGGTACACGTTCCATTAGTTATTATTAGTTAATAAAGCTGCATATACTCTCTTCGTCCCATGGTTTTTAGAAACGTAATGTTCCAGGAACTAACTTGGCTGATAAGAATCATAAGATTCAGCCTTTAGGCCCCATTCACTTGATTTTTTGGTCACTTTTAGACTATAGTTTTCGATCTTTTCACAAAAGCTAAACAGCTCTCATAAGCCAAAAGGCCCAGATAGGGAGTGAGCTTCTGAAAGCCTTTTGCTTTTGAAAGATTCAAAAACTCCGAGGAAGCTAAAACAAACAAACAAACAGGTCCTCAGGCCTTTATTACTTGTCTTCTTCCTCTGTTAGGCCATCTCATGTTGTTGGTTCAGACCTTCAGGTAGCTGCCCTTAGGAGAGTTTGAAAAAAAAAATATATATATATATCTTGGTGGATTCATCATGTTCTTCAATTGTAGAAGAAGAAAAGGGCCGGGAGGTACAACTCTGTGTTTGTTGATAGATCGTATTTGGGATGGGATTTAGTAATAAATAAATAAAGCTGTTCCTATCTTTTCCTAACACACAGGACTGCCCATATGAAAATATTGTCAAGTTTGTGGCTATATGTCGATGGGACTTGCTGTGCACACAGCAGGGAGCCTTTTCATTTTCCTTTTGCAAAACCTGTTGACGTCAACAACTTACAGCAACCTGAGCTTACATCAATCTGATATATATACTGCATATCTCGTCTGACTGACTAGCTGTATATGTTGGTTCATTCAGGTGGCGCTAGCCAGCTGCAGTCGTCGTTCCACGGCGTGTCGGTGCAGTGCCCTGGGCGACCGTGCAGCGTGATGGCGCCCCGGCGGGGGGCGCAGGCGATGGTCGTGATGGCGGCGGCCCGGCCGGCGATCCAGTTCATCCAGGGCACGGACGAGCAGACGATCCCGGACGTGCGGCTGACCAAGTCCCGGGACGGCAGCAACGGCGTGGCCATCTTCACGTTCGAGCAGCCGTCGGTGTTCGACTCGTCGGCAGAGCTCGGGGACATCACGGGCCTCTACATGATCGACGACGAGGGCGTGCTGCAGTCCGTGGACGTCAGCGCCAAGTTCGTCAACGGCAAGCCGGCGCGGATCGAGGCCAAGTACGTCATGCGCTCGCCCCGGGAGTGGGACCGCTTCATGCGCTTCATGGAACGATACTCCCAGGCCAACGGCCTCCAGTTCGTCAAGAACTGAATAAGTACTCAAACTCAACTCAACTCAACCATGAGCTGACGATCGAGCCTGCTGCTTTGAGCTCTATCTCTCGATCGACCGATGAATGGCCGGCAATTGCTCTCAGAGTTGCCGTCACTTCACTCTTTCTTTCTGATGACGTACTCGATCGAGTGCCTGCTACGTATTGCTTGCTAGTGTCCTTTTTCTTCCTCCCCCTGCGCCCCTGGTGTTGTGACCTGCTGTGAGTGAATTTTTGTAGAGAAAAATATACATATGTACTATTACTACTACAAAAACGGTGGGGAGGTTTGTTTGTTGCATCAACGCCGCTGGTCATGAGTTTGGAACGTCCGTCGGAATGCTTTGGTTTAACGAATTGGAAGAGAATTTGGCGCGAACCATGATTGCCAGGCATGCTGCATTTTGGCGCGAACCGTGCGGAGCCGCCACTATCTTATTAGCTGTGGTTGGGCATGTAGGAGTGTACTCTCTCAACCCTGAAGAGACAGGCAAAGCTCGAGCCCCCAAATGCGTCGCGCCGCGGCCGCCGCAGACCCGCAGCTCCTCGCGGGCGCGGTTGAGGCGGCGATCGCTTCCCGGTCCCCGCGGCTCGGCCGAGCGGCCCACGCGCGCGCGCTCAGGCTGCTGGCCCCGGCCCTCCCGCCCTTCATCTGCGCACACCTCGTCAACCTCTACTCCAAGCTCGACCTCCCGGGCGCCGCCGCCGCGGCGCTGGCCGCGGACCCGAGCCCCAACGTAGTGTCCTACACGGCCTTCATCTCGGGCGCGGCGCAGCATGCGCGCCCGCTCCAGGCGCTCTCGGCGTTCGCCGCCATGCTCCGGCTCGGCCTCCGCCCCAACGACTTCACCTTCCCTTGCGCCTTCAAGGCCGCCGCCGCTGCCGCCGCGCCCGCCGCGGCGGCCGTCGGGCCGCAGGTGCATGCCCTCGCGCTCAGGTTCGGCTACCTCCCCGACGACGCCTTCGTCTCCTGCGCGGCGCTGGACATGTACTTCAAGACGGGGCGCCTCGCGCTGGCGCGCCGCCTGTTCGACGAAATGCCCAACAGGAACGTGGTCGCCTGGAACGCGGTGATGACCAACGCGGTGCTCGACAGCCGGCCCCTCGAGACGGTGGACGCCTACTTTGGGCTCCGGGGGGCTGGTGGGATGCCGAACGTGGTCTCGGTCTGCGCGTTCTTCAACGCGTGCGCAGGCATGACGGACCTGTCCCTCGGGGAGCAGTTCCATGGTTTTGTGGCCAAGTGCGGCTTTGACAAGGATGTCTCCGTGTCCAATTCTATGGTGGACTTCTATGGAAAGTGCCGATGCATGGGGAAGGCCAGGGTGGTGTTTGATGGGATGGGAATTCGGAACAGCGTGTCCTGGTGCTCTATGATTGTTGGATATGCGCAGAATGGGGCAGAGGAGGATGCTTTCTTGGTGTACTTGGGTGCAAGGAGAGCTGGGGAAGAGCCGACCGACTTCATGGTTTCCAGTGTGCTCACCACTTGTGCGGGTCTGCTAGGACTTGACCTTGGCCGTGCTCTGCATGCGGTTGCTGTCTGTTCCTGCATTGATGCAAACATTTTTGTTGCTAGTGCATTGGTTGACATGTATGGGAAGTGTGGCGGTATCCGAGACGCTGAGCAGGTATTTTTTGAGATGCCGCGGCGAAATCTTGTCACATGGAATGCGATGATAGGAGGTTATGCTCATATTGGTGATGCTTGGAATGCACTTGCAGTGTTTGATGAAATGATAATGGGTCGAGAAACAGCACCTAATTACATTACACTTGTCAATGTTCTCACGGCCTGCAGCAGAGGAGGTTTGACAAAGGAAGGGTATGATTTGTTCCAGACAATGAAGCAGAGGTTTGGGATTGCACCAAGAATTGAGCATTATGCTTGCGTGGTGGACTTGCTTGGTCGTGCAGGAATGGAAGAGCGAGCTTATGAGATCATACAGAGGATGCCAATGAGGCCTTCCATTTCTGTTTGGGGAGCACTACTTGGGGGATGCAAGATGCATGGGAAGACAGAGCTAGGAAGGATTGCCGCTGAAAAGTTGTTTGAACTTGATCCTCAGGACTCGGGGAATCATGTTCTGCTCTCAAACATGCTTGCATCTGCTGGCAGGTAAAGTAACTTACAATACCCTTCTTTTCAATCAAAGTGCACTCTCACATAAATTGCGTTTTGGATTTAATGTAAGGTTTGAATTGCTCCAGGTGGGCAGAAGCAACAGATGTAAGGAAGGAGATGAAGAATGTTGGAATCAAGAAAGACCCAGGGCGCAGTTGGATCACTTGGAAAAATGTTGTTCATGTTTTCCAGGCTAAGGACACAACACATGAGATGAATAATGAGATCCAGGCATTATTGGTCAAGCTCAAAGGGCAAATGCAAGCTGCTGGCTACATGCCAGACACACAATATGCTCTCTATGATCTTGAGGAAGAAGAGAAAGAATCAGAGGTGTTTCAACACAGTGAAAAGCTTGCTCTGGCGTTTGGATTGATCTGTATACCACCTGGTGTACCTATAAGGATCATGAAGAATCTGCGAATTTGTGTAGATTGTCACCGGGCTTTTAAATTCATATCTGGTATTGTTGGTAGGGAGATAATTGTGCGGGACAACAATAGGTTTCATCACTTCAAACATTATGAGTGTTCATGCAAGGATTATTGGTGAAAGTTTTATCCACCAGATATACTGATGCATGCTTTGTTGGCATCTCTAGAACCACTTCTGCAGATATAGAAGGTAATTATTTTAGTTCCTTTACATGATTTATACTCCATCGTGCAATGTTCACCCCATCCAGACCCTCGAGGCGGCACTGGCCTGGCTCCAAGGTCGTGGCATGCACCTCGGGCGGTGGCCCAGCTCCAAGGTGGCGACTTGCACCCGGGGCGACAGCGTGCAACCCGGACTGTGGCACAGTCCTCGGCCACTTGGTGGCTGCATCTGGCCCCGAAGCTGACCCCACCACTAGGTTCCTCTCCCTCCCTAGCTCTAATCCAATCTATTTGGCTTTGATTTTGATGTCCATGCTGCAGATCCAGTGGAGAAGGGGAAGAGCAGATCTAGTGATGATTGGCACCAGGGATGCCATCTGCATGTAGGTTTCTTGCTTTGATGACTTATTTCCGATGCTATCTTAACAGCAGCCTGCGATAGTTACACCATCAATAGTCCAATTTGTCACATGTGCTTGTGTTATTTGACTGTGATGGGTGCCATTGCAAAAATTAAAATAAAATAAAAAAAGTGAACGATCGTGATATGAATTCATGCCTTTTGCTTTTACATTTCATTTAATTTCTTTGGAGTTATAGTTATCTAAGGTCCTTCAAATTGTGCCTCTTTTCAGTGTTGGTCACTGTTGCAGAAACGGTGGTTCTTGTTTGGCAGATATCTTGTTCAGTGACTTTTCTTTTTTTGAGCATCTACCTTGTTCAGTGACTTGTAGAGAGGAAGAAGTGCAGGTTCTTCCTTTCTATACCTGACCATTGAACCAAGGTTTGGGCTGAACAATTTTTCTTTTCAATGCCTTAGTGACAACCGAAGCTCAATGGCCCCGTGAACGATTTTTCTCTGTTTTAAGCATAGTTTGCTGTTCTGTTTGTATAACTTGTACTGTTTAAATTTCCACCATGCTACCATGTCAATGTCGTAATGTCCCATTAAATTTTTTTTCTTAAGCAATAAATCCATACAGCTTTAGAATAGAAACTTACACTGCTTTCTACAAATATTAAAGTGATCATTGGGACAGTACTATTGGTTGCTCTGTCAACCATTTCTTATTTCCTTCCAGTGATTTGATAATTGTGTAATCTGGTAATTGTCTATCTAGTTAGCTAATTTGGCCAGCTTAAGAATAGAAACTTACACTCTTTCTATCCTTCCGCGGTAGTACTTGGTAATTAGAGGGGACATTATTATTGTAGTCCTAGGAACTGTAATTTATGACCAGCATTGGATTTGAGACATTTTGTTGTAAATTTTATCGCTGTGGATCCATTGTATGTGGTTTTAAGATTCCTAAATATCCTTTATCGATGGTACACTGCCAGTTCTAGTTTTGTGCACTTCTGATGTGATGCATTGATAGCATTGTTGTCACACTGCATTATTGAGGGATTTACCAGACTTTTTTATTTGTTCTTTTGTATAAGCAATTCCAGTAGGTTCCTTCTAGTTGTAAAGTAGTTCTAATGTTTTCTATCCGTTTTCCAGATTGAGAAGGCTTTCCTCAAGCAGAATTCTCAATTTTATAGCACAAAGAAATCTGGCAAGGGTAAGAAGCCAGGCAAGGGTGGCAATCGATTCTGGAAAGAGCATTGGCCTTGGCTTCAATGACTCGCAGGGAAGCAATACAAGGTACAGTGGTTTCCCTAGGCTTATTTTAAAACACCGTGAGGTGATTAGGTCATGATGCCTAGTGCTATGACTTACCTTGATTGCGATGGTGAAGGATAACATGTTCAGTTTAATATTTTTCTGTTCTGGTAGAATTCTGTCCTAAATAATTAAATTCGTACTCTAGCTCCAAATTTCATTTGCTATTTTGAAAACAACGAGGTTATGTTCCCAAGTACTATGGCACATGAAAACATTGCATTGGTTGTCCTAACATGCTTTATTTATGAAGAAGTAAATCAGTTTTGCCTAAAGTCCTATATAACGAGGTCATAACAGCAGAATATTCCACTGCAGGTTTTGTTGAAGTGGAAGAACCCTGTGATGCAAGTATTGAAAGGCTGGTAGTACAAAATAGGCTAAATAAATCTTTGTATATATAGAATTGATGATGTACTGAAACATCAGTGGGTCTTCGATTTTCATTGGAACGCTCAGCCGCCTGGGCCATATTATATTTAGTTAAATCAAATAAATCCTAGACCCAATATTTAATGCTATGGTGCAATGTTTACTCCCTAATGGGAGTTCTGTGACTATATGTTGATTCAATTTAAACAGACGGATTACGTGTGCCGTGCACCTATCGAGAAGTTGATAGAGGCTGTGGCGAGTTGAGTTCCACGGGCAGACTACGCGACGTGTCGACAGTGAGATTTCTGACACATGTGATCACATGTTTAGTGATCAACTGAGACTGAGTGACACACACGGAGACACCGCATTCATTCTCACGCGAGCCTGCATATTATGCCGTCACCTGAACCTCATGAACATGCAGGTAGTGATGTTATAAATCTAGGAACCAACAACACCAAAGTCATTGCCAACTCCTGTATTAATTCGACCAAAATCGTGGCCGACAATAAATTAATAATCAGACGCTTTCTTTATCTTTTAATTAAACTGTCCCCAAGGTATCGAGGAGGAGCAAAAGAAACCACTAGTATCATCATCTTTGATAAAGACCTTGCCGTACCTAGTGTATGCATCATGAACGAAATTAAAAGGGGTGTCCTCCAATCCGAGCTTTGGGTCTGTGCTGTACCCTGCATTAGTGCCCCAAATCATTCAGACACATCTGATCTGTGCCCCTACTATTTATTTATTACACGGCTATGGCATCATCAAAACAGATCAAGCAAGCCATCTAGGTCTAATCCTGACCTTCTAGAGCCTCCTCTCAGCCCTCCTTCACGCCGTATTGTTTGTACCTACCGTTTTCGCCCCCCTTCTTCTTTACTCCTACCATCCAAAAAAAAATATGATTCTAGCTTTCAAAAGAACAAAACAAGTTTTACCAAACATATAGAAATATTAGCATTTATGATACCAAATAAATATTGTTAGATTATATGAAATATATATTTTTTAGTAAACCTATTCAAAGATATAAGTCTTTGATACTATTTTTGTAAACTTTATTTATCAAACCTAAGAAAGTTTGGCTTATCTTAATTTTAGAATTATATTCTTTCTACAGTGCAAGAGTAACAAAAAAATATTAGAAGAATCCCAAATCTAACAACCACAGTTATTCTATAGAAACATGTGTTCCCTAATGGATATTTTCTATAGAATATATATTTTTACATGTTTTGTCTCTTCGTCATGTACTAATCACATATTTTTATATCATGGTTATCGTGTAGACATAGTTCTTGTCTAGAAAACATTTCCTTATCTCTCCACTAATTGGAGTGCCATATCAATTTTTAAGTTGGCATCTTAATTAGTGAACATAAAAACCATCTAGTTCATAATTGAGAGTGCCAATGGTTGTTTATCGAACATCCACCTCTTCTGTCTCTAATCATGTAGTGAAAGGCATAACCATCTACGGTCCCACATCATATAAGATTGTTGTTTTTGAACATCCTATAAAAAAATGTCGGTCTTAATTTTATAACAAGTCAAATATTTTTAACTTTAACTAAACATATAGAAAAATATCACTAGATGAATCATTGACTATAATTTTATAATACAAAGATATATATATATATATATATACACACACACACACACACACACACATTACTAATATTTACTATAAACAAAGTCATGTTTAGAAAAAAAAATGATCAGCACAAAATGATTATAGCAATGACCAGGTTTAGAGTATTTTGGACGACTTGTAAGTCGTAACTATTACTGGTATAGTAATGATCAGGTGATTCTAGAGACTGATGCTACTATGGTGGTTGGCGGTCCAAGCAGTGAACTCATCGGAGTTTGATCCTGTTCTGCCGGCGGTCTTATTTTGGAGCTGAAGGATCTCTTGTTTAGCAATTTTGCATCGTGCTTTGTAGTTCAACTCCTTTTCTTAATATAAATGATACGCAAATTTTTTGCGTATTCGAGAAAAAAAAAATTAATTTGGCTGTGCACAGCCTTGCTGCCCTAGGGGCGTGTTTGAGCCCAGGTGCTACTCCAATTCAGGACAACGGGCCTGCTTGCTTACTTCCAAAATTTGCCAGGTCAAATATTTAGCAACTAAAAATTAGACAAAAAAAAGTTTCAAGAAAAAGACAAAAAAAATATCATAAATTTGACAAACTAAATGAGAGAGTTTGATATATTTTTGGCAGTAAATCAAATACTAAGTAAAATCATGACTTTGCTAAATCTTCCGTATGTCAAATTTTAAAAGTGAACCAAGCAAACTAATGTTCCAATTTCTACTCGTTTACTGGTTGCCAAAGATTTGGCAGCAGTCTACTAGTAATGGACAGCTCTTCCGCGATAAAAAAAAGGAGTAATGGTCAGGGGCTCCTAATCCTAGTCCCACCCCCAAGCTGGATTGATTTATTTGGTCCTGCAGTAATTTGACGTCACATCCAGGCGTGTGAATGGAAACGCATGGTTAGTTAACACCTGATCTGATCTCCCTTTCTCAGTCTCAGATGTGTCCAGTCTCCTCCTGGTCCTGGGCCGGGCCTGATGGAGAGGAGGACCAGACCAGGCCGAGCAAAGCAAAAGCTGGATGGAGTTGGAGGAGCAGACATGCCAGCTCTGCTGTGGGAGGATAGACATGGACAGCGATGGTTCCTTCCCTTCCAGTTGCCATGCCTGTCGTCTCGTCCCTTGTTGTTGGTGTTGCCTGTTGCCCCCGCCTCTCCAGCTCGTCAGGTCCTCAGGTCCATGTCCTTGTCCACCATTCATTCCTTGAATCCAGTGGCACCCTTTGTTACCATCTGCCAGGCCGCGGTGGAACCCAGGTTTTTCTTTTTTGTTTGTTTAGCACCCAAACTGACACATCTGTTTATTGTTCTACTAAACTGAAATGAAACTGAAACTAATGAACAGGCCCATTTCAATACACTGTCATGAACAGCTCAAGTGCTGAACTGAACACATCGACAAGGAGTAAATGAATGAACAGACTCCCATGATTGATCTGCCTCCAAGGGTTTTTTTTCCTCACATGGTTGATTGGTTAACAGGCAACAGCAACTAGCTCCAGTGTTTTATTTCGTTCCTCATGCATGTACTCATGCTGCATAAGAAAGAAAAAAAGAGTTCAATTATTGACCAAACCAGATTAAGCAGTATATTTACCTCTATCATGTTGAGGAGTCAGCCAGCTTGGCCCGTCGAGCCAGTATGTGAGTATTTTAGGCAGCTGATCGAGTAGTGGATTTATGTTTGAAATTTGAAGTGGTCCATCAGTTGACATCACCTCCACTACCCTGTTTCTATCAGTCAAACCCTGCTAAGTACAGTACTATTCTGCTACGCATGCATCACAACAGCTCCAAGTCTTGTCACTGTTCCCTCTCACGGTAAAAACCGTAGGGCAAAGATTGACCCGTCACACGTGTCCTTCTAGGCCGAGAGAGGAGTCTGCATGTCTGCATCAGGTATGAACGTAAACTGGGCGTAGCTTAGCTATTTATGTTACTCAAATCTATCCATCCGGGTTTTCATTCGACTCCATACGGGTGTTTATATTAATGTAATTTTTTTGGAAGTTTAATAATGTTTTTTTTATGGTAGACGATTTACCTGATCTATTATTTAGAGATGCTTATAGAAATATATATGTATATGTATATAAACTTTTGTGCTTAAATAAAATCCAAACATTTACTTTCTTAATAATAACGACAAATATATATATATATATAAAGAAAAACGGAAAAATAAACAAGGCAACATGAAACCGTTGCAGCAAGCAAGGGAAGACAATTAGACAAACCTCCATTGGTTGTCTCCCAAAACAAACATAAATTTTTAATTAAAAAACCACCACCTCACACCATGTCTCTCTTCATTTTCTCTCTCCCCATTGCAAAGGAGTCCTACTGTAGAGTAGGCTGAAGTCATGATTGCCGCAAGTAGGGGAGTCTCCAACTGCAGCATGCATATCCATTAGGCAATATAATTATTAATTACATTATTATTAAATTGCTCCGCCTCCGCCTCCAACTCCTACTCCATCACCTCCTCCACCACCTAAACCCAAAAAAACAATTTGGCAGCACAACCGCCCGCGGCTCGCGACGAGGCGGAGGCGACCCGACCCGACCCGCGCACGCAGCGGCGGCAGCGACAAGCAAGCAAGCAACCCTCCGGTCCGGCGGAAACCCTAGCAGCAGCGGCTGGCGGAGCAGGAGGCGGAGCGGCCAATGGCGGAGGACGCGGACAAGGCAGCGGCGTCGTCTGCGGCGGAGGCAGGAGGAGGAGGTGGTGGTGGAGCGCAGGAGGGCGGCGAGGAGGAGAAGAGCGTCAAGCTCTTCGTGGGCCAGGTGCCCAAGCACATGACCGAGGCCGACCTGCTCGCCATGTTCCGCGAGGTCGCCGCCGTCGACGAGGTCACCGTCATCAAGGACAAGGTCACCAAGGTCTCCCGAGGTGCGGATCTGCCTGGGCCCCCGGATCTGGACTGAGCTCGCCACCCTCCCTCCCCTCGTGCCTGCTCTAGCTCGGTTCGCCGCAATGCCTGCCGCGCTGCCCCCTCTCTCGCGCCGTCAGCTCGAGTGTTCGCTCCCGGGTGGTTTCGCTTCGTTCGCTCCGGTTTGGAGGCAATGCCGCCGGTCGGTCGGAGGAATCTGAGCTTCTGGGTCCCACAAATTTGTACTACCGTTTTTTTTACTATTTTTTTTCCTGCTTGTGGGGGATCGATTTGCTGCAATGGTGCGTGGGAGATCTAGCGTCGACTCTTCCTATTGGTGGGGGTTTCAGCGTGGATTCGAGTTTACTAGGATTGAATTGCGTCCATTAGCTTAGTACACTATGTATTTGCTCCATTACGTGTTTTGAATCTCTTCCTTTTCCGTTTCTGTTTTTGAATTTATAATATTCTGTTGGCTCCCTCCATATTTTCGCTTTGGATTTTTGCAAAATATAAATTGTAAAAATGATGCGTCTTTGTTGTAGTTTCAGCTTGTTTTCGAGCATTGCAGGCTTAAATGTGCCATAATTACGTGGAATCTTTGTGCTATATTTAGCTGCTTGGTTTAGGTTGGCCTCAGGTAAACTTGCTTCAGATGGCAATTTTGGCTGACGTTGGCGTTTCTGATGTGCAAATTTAGGTGGGCTTGGCGTTTCTGCAAAATTAGAATTAGAAAAACTACCCTGATTCACTCAAAACCTATTTGTTATGTCGCACATTGGCATGCTAGTTTCCCCTCTCGTGGCTATTTCCTTCACCTTGTTTCAGTAATTTTGCCCATGTGCTTCTCGATTTCACCTCAGTTTTACATGCTCTGAACATAATGCAGGCTGCTGCTTCGTCATATGCCCGTCAAGGGAGGAAGCTGACAAAGCGGTGAATGCCTACCACAACAAGCGCACGCTCCCTGGGGTATGCGAGCATTCTACTGATATCGTTCTGGTAGTAGGTTCCTTCTTGCCAACTGCCTAGGTGGAATTGTCAGTAACTGAACCCACTATAGCACGTTTAGCTCCTTCTGGATCACTAATTATGAAAGTACTAGTATCTCTCATAATGTGGTTGGCAGGGGCCACATTGTCAGCTAATGTTTGCTTTTAGCTTTCCGGTGGGTTCAGACGAGTCTTTGGTGGGACACTATCACTATAGAGAAACTGAATTTACTGACCAGACCGCAACTTTAGTGGTTGGTTCAAAATTTTGCAATTGGATTTGTTTAAAATCCAATCTGAATTTTGGAATTTTGGCGCTAATTGTTTTGGCAGTGTTTGTCTTCTGTGGGAACTGTTTCATTTCTGATTTTAAGGAAGCCCAGTGGTAATTGTTTTTCCTTTCTTGTGTATTCAATAAGACGAATATGCACTTTAACGTATCTTGAACTTTGCTTGGAATCTGTTTCCAATGGTAGATACACAGTTGTGCTTTTAAGAGCACTCTTAAGTAAACAAAGCAAACACATCATACGGCAACCCTTCTTGAGTAGCCTTTAAGTTGGCTAAATATTTTCTCTGTTACTTTGAGTAGGATAAACTGGAGAACCATTACAGACATGGATTATGATGTGATGTAAAATTGAGCCTTTCTGTCAGGCTGGTGCCTGGTAATCTGCAGGTTGCTATTATGGTATTTATCAAAGCTAGTCAGTTTAGCCTCATTCCTATAGAAACATAGTGTCTATGGTTTCCAGCATTGTAAGCTGTGGAATGCAGGAATGTTGATAAAGCATGTTGAAGTAGCAACTACCTACATGGGGCTACTATGAATGTTTTAGTTGCATTTTTTGTGCTGATTAGTAGACGTGATTCAAGAGGAAGTTCCTTTCTCAGTCCTTTGCAGTATAATCCTATGTAGCATACGTTGACAGAAACTAATCAACATCTAAACCAACTTACAGTTTATATTTGGTTGGAGCCTGTGTTATGCTATGCTGCTAGTAGCAAATGTAAATGCTCTTTTAGGGAACAAGTTGGGTCTATGACAACTGAGTACTGATGTCTGGTCACCAATCATATAATGGCCTAGGCTTTGTCTCTGACGTAGCACACCTAACCGAAATTAGACCACCAAGCGGCCGTAACACTTTAGCATGCATCTTGGTACGCAAAATCAACTTTTTGTAGCTCCAATTTCCTGGCACACCTAACTGTGGCTCTGAACCAAACAACAAATCGATATGGAAAACCTAATTCTGGGTGTGCTCAATTGTGGCCTCTGTCATATAAAACATGACCACACTTTTAGGTCACTGCAACAATTGGGTATGAATAAAATTTCTGGACTAGGTACATGAAAAATGCATGATTCTGTATCAACTATGGTCAGTTGCAATTTGTCAATGTTGTCTTCTTGAATGTTTGTTATGGTCGTGCACAAGTTTTCCTGAAAGCATCATTATTGCTCTATACCTAGACTTTTGATAGCTGCTGGAAATTGATTCTGTTTACTGCCTTCACTCAATGAATTGCATCAGAGAGTGACTACATATCTAATCCCACTCCTGCTAAGATGCCCTTTTTGTTTAGATATGAAGTAACATTGCATCATTTCAATGTGACTAGCACTAACAGAGGCAAACGTCCATTCACCAAATGAGGATGGTGATACAAAGCATGCTGTCAAGTCTTGGTAGTTAGAGACCTATAAATCCTGATCTTGGACAAAATTTGGTAAACATGGACTTTTTGGAGCCACTAGGTAGTTGGAACGTAGGGTCCCTAACGGGTAAGCTTCGAGAGCTAGTTGATGCAGCAATTAGGAGGCGTGTAAATATCCTGTGCGTTCAAGAGACTAGATGGATGGGCCAGAAGGCGAAAGAGGTGGAGGGTACTGGCTTCAAGCTTTGGTACTCGGGCTCATCATCGGGTAGGAATGGTGTAGGCATCTTGATCGATAGAAGCCTAAAGGATGGAGTCGTGGAGGTTAGGAGGCAAGGCGATCGGATTATCCTAGTCCGGCTGATAGTTGGAGATTCGGCTTTGAATGTGATCAGTGCCTATGCCCCTCAGGTAGGTCTTGGGGAGAGCACCAAGAAACAGTTTTGGGAAGACCTGGATAGCATGGTTAGTACCGTGCCTATCAGCGAGAAACTCGTCATTGGAGGAGACCTCAACGGCCATGTGGGCATGACTAATGTAGGGTTCGAGCGAGTGCATGGGGGCTTTGGGTATGGTAGTAGGAACGAAGAGGGGGAGGATGTGTTGAACTTCGCGTTGGCCTACGACTTGGTGATAGCGAATACCTTCTTTAGGAAGAGGGAATCCCATCTAGTGACCTTCCATAGTGGACAACACTCGAGCCAAATCGACTTTATCCTTGCAAGGAGGGAGGATAGGCGTGCTTGCTTAGATTGTAAGGTGATACCTGGGGAGTGTGTTGTCCCTCAACACAAGCTGGTGGTGGCGGACTTTCGATTTCGGATACGGGTCCCCCGGGTCAAACGCGCCAAGATTGTGAGAACGAAGTGGTGGAAGCTTAGAGGGGAAGCGGCGCAAACGTTTAAGGAGAGGATGCTAGACGAGGGGCCCTGGGAAGAAGGAGAAGATGCAGACAACATGTGGCTAGAGATGGCAACATGTGTTCGGAAGGTGGCTTCAGAAGTGCTTGGCGTGAGCAAGGGGGGTAAACAAGAAGAAAAAGACACCTGGTGGTGGAATGACGAGGTGCAAAGGGCTATTAAGGAGAAGAAAGAGTGTTTCAAGCGCCTCCACCTGGACCACAGTGCAGCCAACGTCGAGGGCTATAAAACAGCGAAGAGGGTTGCAAAGCGAGCTGTGAGTGTAGCAAAGGGCCAGGCTTTTGATGACCTTTATCAACGGCTAAGCACGAGGGAAGGGGAGAAGGACATTTATAGGATGGCTAGGATCCGAGAGAGGAAGACAAGGGACATCAACCAAATCAAATGCATCAAGGACGGGACAGATCGACTACTGGTGAAGGATGAGGAGATCAAGAACAGATGGCGAGAGTACTTCGACAAGTTGTTTAATGGGGAGAATGAGGGTCCTACCCTTGAGTTGGATGACCCATTTGATGATACCAACAGACGCTTTGTGAGGAGATTTCAGGAAGCAGAGATCAAGGAGGCTTTGAAGAGGATGAAGGGAGGTAAAGCGATGGGCCCTGATGGTATCCCTATTGAGGTGTGGAGGTGCCTAGGTGCCAGAGCGACAGTATGGTTAACTAAGCTTTTTAACCTTATCTTTTGGTCCAACAAGATGCCCGAAGAATGGAGGAGAAGCATATTAGTACCGATCTTCAAGAACAAGGGGGATGTTCAAAGTTGTACTAACTATCGTGGGATCAAGCTGATGAGCCATACGATGAAGCTCTGGGAAAGGATTATCGAACATCGCTTAAGAAGAGTGACAAGTGTGACCCAAAACCAGTTTGGGTTCATGCCTGGAAGGTCGACCATGGAGGCGATTTTCTTAATACGCCAGTTGATGGAGAGATACAGGGAGCAAAAGAAGGACTTGCACTTGGTCTTTATTGACCTCGAGAAGGCGTATGACAAAGTACCAAGAAACGTCATGTGGTGGGCATTGGAAAAGCACAAGGCCCCAGCTAAGTACATTACCCTCATCAAGGATATGTACAAGGACGCGATGACGCGTGTACGAACATGTGATGGTGACACTAGTGACTTTCCAATTAAAGTAGGGCTACATCAGGGGTCAGCATTGAGCCCTTATCTATTTGCTTTGGTGATGGATGAGGTCACAAGGGACATACAAGGTGATATCCCTTGGTGTATGCTCTTCGCTGATGATGTGGTGCTAGTTGACGAGAGTAGGACAGGGGTTGATAGTAAGTTAGAGCTGTGGAGGCACACATTAGAGTCGAAAGGATTCAGACTTAGTAGGACCAAGACCGAGTACATGATGTGTAGTTTCAGCGCGGCTAGACATGAGGATGGTGACGTTAGCCTCGATGGACAAGTGGTGGCCAAGAGGGATACCTTCCGGTATCTAGGATCGATGCTTCAAAAGGATGGCGACATTGATGAAGATGTTAGGCATAGAATTTCAGCCGGTTGGCTGAAATGGCGTCAAGCTTCTGGCGTCCTCTGTGACAAGAGGGTGCCACAAAAACTAAAAGGTAAGTTTTATAGGACAGCGATTCGCCCGGCGATGCTATACGGTGCTGAATGCTGGCCTACAAAAAGACGACATGTCCAACAACTGAGTGTAGCAGAGATGCGTATGCTACGTTGGTTTTGTGGGCACACAAGAAGGGATAGAATTCGGAACGAGGACATTCGGGAGAGGGTCGGGGTGGCACCAATTGAGGAAAAACTGATTCAACATCGGTTGAGATGGTTTGGACATGTCCAACGAAGGCCTCCTGATGCGGCGGTGCGCAGCGGGGTTCTAAAGCGGGTCGAAGATGTTAAGAGAGGTAGAGGTCGGCCTAAACTGACTTGGGATGAGTTGGTTAAGAGAGACCTTAAAGAGTGGAATATCTCCAAGGAAGTAGCTATGGATAGGAGCGCCTGGAGGTTAGCAATCAATGTGCCTGAACCGTGACCTTTGCTTCCTTTTCTGTTTATCCCTATCTCTATCTTTCGTCTTGTGTCCGTTTTGTGTTTCTCTAATCTTGGTCTCTTGTGGGTTTCATCTCTAGCCTACCCCAACTCGCTTGGGACAAAAGGCTTATGTTGTTGTTGTTGAGAGTCTGAGACACTTGCTCATTAATAATATTTTCTTTTAGTCATATAACCAGTTAGCATTTGTGATGCCTTGTTTGGATATGGTGATATGGGCGACACTTTCTATGACACTCATCAAATACAGATCTTGTAGAATTGTCTCTGCTTTGAAGTCTGATTACACTCTTCTATGTTTCTCTTTAACTCAGGCATCAAGTCCTTTGCAAGTAAAATATGCTGATGGAGAGTTGGAGAGGCTGGGTATGATTACTGTTTAAGTAGAACTTTCTCTTTGCCAGCGATTTTGTATGGGGATATTTTCTCAAGACATTGTTCCTTTTTTTTTTATTTTACTGATATCTAAACATTTGCACTCATATTTATACTTGTCATGACTTCCAGAACATAAGCTTTTCATTGGAATGCTTCCGAAAAATGTTACCGACACTGAATTGACTGATTTGTTTTCCAAATATGGCAATGTCAAGGATTTGCAAATTTTGAGAGGTTCACAACAAACAAGCAAAGGTAATATCCTGCAGAGAAGTTGCTTTTCTTATGAATAAAATGATAAGCATCGCCTCAGGTGTATATTGTAAGTTAACTTTGCTCTTTGCAGCTGGCTGTGCCTTCATTAAATATCAGACAAAAGATCAAGCATTGGCAGCTATTGAAGCTCTAAACGGGAAACACAAAATAGAGGTCTGTCAAAAATGAGTTCGGATATCAAATCATTTTTAATATATATTTTTTTATTATTGAGATCTTATAGCACATAGGCTCGTAGACTAGACTGAATTATTTATTTTATTTACTGTCCAACAGTCTGAAGTAACAATTTATGTTCGCTCTAGTCAAATATATATAAGTCCAAAATAGTGCCATTCAGGACTTTTGTAGCCACCAAGTTTTCAGCCACTTCTGCAATTATTTCATTTAGTTTGTTTGTCTAAGTATGCAAATCTATTCACACTCACCCTTAATTTCTTTAAGTTGTCCTGAATTTTCCTAGAAAATCCTACTGACCCTTTTTTTTTTTTGGCTGAGAAACCTACTTGTCTTAAATTCTAACTTCCATATGATGACATGAATAGCTGGGGATGTGGCAAAGCCTGAATTTTATGGCTATTTAATTATTATATTGTTATTCAATTTGTACATAAATTATGAATTAAAGCTCTTGTTTGTGTTTTCAGATAGCCCATTTGACCCTTACTATTTGAAATTTTTGGATTTCTTTAGGAAACCCATGTTTTTTTCCCTACATATTCCAACAAGCTCGAATATATTTTGCAGGGTTCTAGTGTGCCATTGGTTGTCAAATGGGCCGATACAGAAAAGGAGAGGCAGGCTCGGAAAGCACAAAAAGCTCAGTTACAGTTATCTCATATGCCCAATGCAAGTCCAATGCAACAGTCTTCAGTATTTGGAACGTTGCATATGGGATATATGCCTCAATACAATGGATTTGGCTATCAGGTGTCTTCTGCTGTTCCTTTAGCCTTCTTTACATTTTACAGCCATATCATAGAAAATGCTCAATAGTTGTACAAAGGGCAGCACTCTTCTAACAGTATTCTTCTTTCAAGTTTTTTCCTTCACAAATTCTATCCATCTATCCTTGTTCAGAACATATGATTTGTTAACTCCTGTTCTTCACACTTATAACATATCATCTGCAGTATTTGGATTGCTTCCTGGTTGTTCTTTGGTAAACATATGTTGCAACCTGAAAATATCTATTCCATTCATTTTTCCCAAACTCTTAGCTTTACTTTACTCCCTTGTCATCATTATACTGATTCTTAAATAATATATGTGTTTTTATATGTGGGAAGCGCACAAAAAACGGAATCTTTGCTGTTAATGGCGATCAACATCAAATTTAATTTAGTGTATTTTATTTCTTGTGCAGCCACCAGGGACATACGGACTTATGCAGTACCCTTTATCTCCTATGCAAAATCAAGGCCCCTTCCAGAATATGGTTCAACCTCTTAATCAAGGGAACTCTATAAGAGGGGTCAATCCTGAACTGTCTCCCAGTTCAGTTCAAAGGTCATTTAATGCAATGCAGTTAGGCAGCCCTTATCCTGCTATCCCTGGTATGCAGTATCCTGGATCATATCCTGGTGGTCCCATGAACAGTCGTCCTTTTGGAAATTCTCACAATTCGATTAAAGTTCCAAATTTGAATACCAATTCTGCCGTTTCTTCTAGTCCCAACAGCAATGTCAGTGGGCAGGTTGAAGGTTAGCCACATTCGATACTCTATGTTTGTCTATCTGTGCAAAGGGAGAGACTATTCGCCAGAGTGTTGATGTTGGACATTAGCATGTACTTTTTGTCTCTCAAAGCTCAGCGTTAGTTTCCTAACAAACGTGCTGTGCATTTTCTAGCATGATTTGCACTATCTTTTGTTTTGCAAATATAGAAGATGCTCGTCAGTAAGTAGGACAAAAATGATTTGCAGCTCTTATATTATATCCTGTGCTATCAAAATCCACAAGGACCATAACCCATTATGTGATCGATTACTCTGTCTGCCACTTTAAGAAACGGTACTGTATTGTGTTTTACCTAATTATCATGTTTACAGGTCCTCCTGGAGCCAATCTATTTATTTATCATATCCCACAAGAATATGGTGACCAGGAGCTTTCCAGTGCCTTTCAGAGTTTTGGTAGAGTACTAAGTGCTAAGGTATTTGTAGACAAAGCAACAGGCGTCAGCAAATGCTTCGGTAAAATCTTTTGCACCCTCGGTCTTTCAGCGCACATCATGCTAACTTTGCTTACCATGCGTATAACCTGGATGCAGGTTTTGTGAGCTACGATTCTCCTGCCTCTGCACAGGCAGCAATCAATAGGATGAACGGCTTCCAATTAGGCGGTAAGAAACTCAAAGTACAACTCAAGAGAGAAAACAACAAGCTCTGTAAACCTTATTGACAGACAAAAAGGCAGCAGCTGTTATGACCATACCACGCCATCCTCTGGTCCTCGGTACATATTTGTCGGATAGTTGACCGTCACCACATTGTTTCCTTTGCTCCCCCTCCCCTACCCACCTGAGGTAGCCAGTGAGACCAGGGCCTGGGGAGGGAGAGACCTTGTGCCCTCTTTGTTTAATTCACATTCTTGGAGCTTCGTCACCTCGTGTAATTCATTGCAGCAGCCATAGGCCGTAGCAGCAGTTTGTACCTTGATCAGATAACTTGTACACAAGGACTTGCCGATTCATTCAATTGTTACCTCTTTTAACTGACAGCCGACTTTCATGCTTGAATTCGATGTGGTTTACTGTGACAGTGTTTTATTTGCCGCATCATTTCCTGTCGAACGAAACGACCCGTGGTCACCGGCGCGCTGGCGACCCCATGTTCTGAAGAAGCTTTTCAGGACATCAAGGTTAGTGGGGGCAGCAAGCAGATGGCTGATTTTGATGGCCGAACAGAACAGGGACAACTAGTAATGGCTGTGCCATGGCCCATGGGCACCAGTGGAGCCGGTAGCTGAGGTCTCATCTCTCATGGCGCCAGACTCTCTCTCTCTCTCTCTCTCTCTCTCTCTCTCTCTCTCTCTCTCAGAGATGGATGGCTTGATTGCAAGACAGCGATACTCATCTGCTTCACAACCATTCACGTTCATCCATCAAAGAAAGATACTCCCCGCTGCTGTTACCGACTTGGCACGCACCCGGATGCAGGATGCCAAGTGCCACCAAAGAGCTAGGCTTTTCATCCATCCGCCCGCTAACCACCAGTCAGACCTCACTCATTAGTCGTCGCTGATACCGACCCGTGACACTGACCGCGTCCGAAATCGGACTCGGACGCCTGGAGCGACGCCGACGTCGGCGCCGGATGCCCACCCGTTTAGATGCATTTAGATTTGAAATTTGGAACGAGGAATCTTTTTCAATAAGTATCCAATCATGGTTTAAATAGGATTAAAAGATTCGTCTCATGATTTATATGCAAACTAAATAAACATACAAAAATTTCATCTACATTTAGTACTTATGCATGTGCCGATATATTTGATGTGATGGAAATTTTAGAAAATTGAAGTGTATCTAAACAGGGGCAAACAGCTCCTTGCACTGGTTCCCTTGGCTGTGTCAGGTGTTCGATTCCGAGTCGGAGATGCATAGCATAGCTAGGGTGCCGCCGGCACGGCATCTTGGCCAAGGGAGACGTGGTTGCGGAACGCTGGATCGCGGGCGGGACGAATTCGTACACATATGGCAATGCCTACGAAGCTCTTTCCGTAGCGCTGATTGGCATATCATATTCCTACACGTGTACCAGTACCATCCATCAGTTGGCCATTTTGTCATTTAAACCGAGCAGTCATTGTTAAGGCCAGTCTCAGTGCAGAGTTTCATTCTGTTATTTCTAAGAGTGTCATGTCATATGAAATGAAATGAAATTCGAATAAAACACCCATTCTCAATGCAAAGTTTTATTTTTATTTAATTCTATGACTTATAGAGAGTTGGTAATCTTGCCCACGAAGTTTCGTCTCCATGAAACTCATTTCTTCTCTCTTCGTTAAGACAATGCCATGCCATCAAAAATGCATATATGGCATGCTATTAAATGCAAATGAAACTCTCATTGAGACTGGCCTAAGGCAAGCTCAATAATAGAGTCAAGTTACTTGGCTATAAGCAAAATTATAAGAGCCAAGTCATACAATAGTTGGTTTCAATTTGCTTTGAAAAGGTTTCTCTCTCCTATTTCTCCCCACAACACCTTCTATTTAGGTCCACTTATGCCTATGTTTCCGTACCCAGCTTGGTGCTTGCATAGGAGCCAAGCTCTCCTCTCTCTCCTCCACATCAGCATTTACTTGGCTATAAGCCTATTGTTGTACCTGCCCTTACAATGGATATCTCTCTATCTGCACACCACAAGCACCATTCCATTTCATCAATCATACTAATATACAATACAATACTGGCATTGCATCCCTGGTATAATGGCCACTTGAGCCTATGACGGGGCCGGCTGGCTGGTCCAGGCAGGATCAGCCAGCCATTCAGCAGTGTTTTTCTCTCAGAAAAATCAGCCAGCCAACCGAACAGAGTAGGAGTGCAACAACATTTATTTACCGATATTTCATCACTAATCATCATCACTTCAGGCCAGTGACAAAGTCATCCATCCATCAGTGACTGACTCAACTCAAGTGCATAACAAATGAAGCCATCGTTGTTTTCACATCACGTATGCAAAACGAAGCGCTGAACAGCGGGGCTGCAGTGGCACTCGCACGCTACACCTTGTAGAGCACCCCAGCAGCGGCTGCAGGGTGCAGCTGCACGGGCGCGGCGCCGGCGCCGGCGGCCGTCCTGGCCCGGGCCTTGCATCTGTAGTAGTACTCCGCGAAGGGGCGTACCGCCCTGCCGTCGGCGCCGCCGGCCATCGTGGGCGACACCTGCAAGAACATGTAGTTCCCGGCGAAGAGGTCGCCGACGTAGGGCCGGCCGTCCCGGAGCCGGCGCGCCACCCTGGCGACGGAGGCGCGCACCCGGGAGCCGGCGGCCGCCGCCCTCCGCCGCAGCGCGCGCGCCAGGGCGCCCCAGGCCCTGAGGCGCCGCCGCGGCCTCGGCCTCGGCTGCTGCCTGCCGCCGCTGCCCCGCCACCGCTGCCGACGGCTCCCCCTCGCCACCAGCGCGCGGTAGTAGGACCGGTACGACTCCTCGATGGCAACGGCGGTGGCCGCGGTACAGGGGTCCAGGCCGCCGGCAGCAGGGGCCGTCGTCGTCGTGGCGGGAGGAGAGGGAGTGGCGGGGAGCTTCTTGAGCCTGTGGTACGAGAAGCTCCGGCGGCCCATGGTCCCCAGGTACGACGAGCCGCCGGTCGGCATGCTGGTGCAGGAGCTAGCTACCTATACTGTCTATAGTGAGGGAGTGAAGGAAGGAAGGAGGCGAGGCGGCGTTGTTTTTGTACTTGGAGTGGAACAGAATTGGACGATGACGCGGGCATGGACCTCGTGCGAGTGCAACACTCTGAGATGGATGCGTGCGTATGCGGCTGTGCTACGATGGACATGGATGCCATTGCCAGCACAAGGCGAGCAGATGGCAATTTAAGAGGGCAGGCAGAGGTTGCTGGTTCTGGATGCGTGGGGTCTCCGACTCCGATCCGGTTTCCGGTGTGTGCTCCGCCATTAATGCCGGAGCGAAAGCTGCTGCTCGGTCGTGCTCGTGCAGGCACAGGCAGACATCAGTATGGTATGGGCAAGGCACCTACCTGATGAGACGGTGAGATTACTCGGATATTCTACCGGAACCAGATGTGTCCTGTAGCGAGTTAACGTCGTAACGTGGGCAGTTTATAGCTGCCACGCCCGCGCCGCGCTGTAGGTTTGGTGCTGCTGTACAACTGGGTCACAGAGTTGGTGGTGATGTACTGGACTACTGGTAACATGGTTGATGGAATCTCAATTCCATAATTGTATGTACTCCTTGCTTGACTGTATATTGGGAGAGTGTTTTGGGTATTCTTAGAGATGCTCTTAGTTGATTTTACAACGTTATATTATAGCCTTGGTGCCCGATTTTATGCCTAAACTTTAGTTGATTTTAAGATTTCTAGATTTACGTAACACACTACTCTCTCTATTCTAAATTGTAACACATTATAAGAATTCTTAGAGTCAAAATATCAAGTCTGACCAAAATTATAGAGAAAAATATAAAGATTTATGGCATTAAATAAGTGTACTATATAAATATATTTGATGAATAATCTAATGATATAGTTGGTATTGTAAATATTATTATTTTTATATAAACTTGGTTAAAATTGAAATACTTTGATTCTCCAAAATTTTTAAAATGACTTATAATTTAGGATTGAGGGGGTAATACTTATGATCATATTCTTTTAGGGACATAGGGGGTATGACTCTATACGATTGATCTTGATTTTATTTACATCTATATATAATCTCAATGCCCAATTACCCAAGATTCGAGCTTTTTTCAAACATAAATAGTGTTTTTCTTTCGTAACAAATTAATATTAGCAGAAACCAGCGTTGTTTCAGACAAGAGAACACTCCTTTATGACTTAATCTTAGTTGATTTTAAGATTCTACTAAATATAAATTACGATTTATGATCCTGATAGTTATGATCCCATTCTTAAGACTTCTGGATTTAAGATTTTAAGATTCTAATGGATTTCATGATTCTAATAGTTATGATCTTACGTTTTGAAAGAGGTCTTGGTCAAATATTAGAAATATAAATCATAAATAACTTTTAAATTATTGAGTTTAGAAATATAAAATCTATATAAATAGATTTGTCTTCAAATATATTTTCATAAAAATATACATATATCACTTTTCAATAAATATTTTTATATAAATATAAAATCAAAGTCATGCTTTAAAGACCGTGTCGCTATCTTAAACAAAATATATATATATAGGGAATACAAATCTGTGATCTTTTTTTTTTGGGGGGGGGGTGTGGGGGGCTGATTTTTGTTAAAAGTTCTGATTCGATTTAGAATCACTACAATCTTGATCGTTACTACTACTCCCCTCTAGGATCACTGCGCCAATGGCCCTGTTTGGTAGAGCGGTCAGAAAAAGAAAAAAAAACTTCTCAAATAAGATGCAGAAATGAAGAAAATATAATATGTTCAAAGTAAGATCACAGAAAAAAGTGAAAAAAAAAAACAAGTACACTGTTAGGCCGTTTGTTTCAACTTACTTTGACCATATGCAGCTTATAAGCCGTACCAAACTGGGCCAATGTGTTCCTGGGGCAGCTTGTCTGCTACTAGCATGAAACATTGGTAACAAACAGAGCTCGACGATTTCATTCTACAGCCTTAAGCATAGTCAGATCAGAGCACCATGAAACACTGCAGGACAGGATAGGATAGCACAGCAAAACTGAGCGTGGATGGATGCGAAACGAACCTCCACGAAACTGGAGGTCTTTACACTTGACGAGGCCGCTTCTGCCGAGTTCAGCTTCAGCATCAGCAGGAGCAGCAGTACACTACACACACGGCGGCAGACCCGGGGCGGGCAGAGGCGCGTGCTACACAAGAGCCTGCCACCCCCTGTGGCTTTGACCACGACGCACGGCCGCCCGTCCTGAGGTTTGCCTTGCCTTATACCCCCACCCCATATTTACATGCAGTGACAACTGACAACTAGCAACGAGTGTGTGACAGCCCGCGGAGCGGAGAAGGGCCTTTCTTTTGGCCACCCGCCACGGGAGCTGATGGTCGCCTGGCCGGGCCGGAACCAGATACGCCGCCGGTGGAGCCCCGTACGTCCTCTTCTCTTCTTAGCACGTACAACAACGGCCGCGGCGGTTGCTGATATACATCTGGTTGGCTGGCCTGTACTTACTTCATCGTAGCAGGCTCGTTAGGGTGAATAACACGAAGGCAAAAAGGACCCAGCGGCAGGGAACATCGCCCTGCATCCTGGTGGCATAGGCTGCAATGGCACAAACATCATGTAGTCAGCTAAGAGGATATTACTGGTAATGAGTGCCTTTCGTGGCCTCATGGGCTCACTATATGATTGTACTATATGTCAACACCATGTTGTGTTACTGTTAGCTTGTCAGCGATATGATTTCCTACCTATCGTGGTTGCAAAATAAATGGAGCACTGCATTATTCTCCACTAGTTGAACTAACCATAACCATCACCCTATGCAAGTCACCCCCCACCCCCACACCCAACCACCACAAAAAAAACCACTTTCGCTTTGTATTGCCATGGCCATGGTAAAACTAAACTTCCTCTTCCTAACAGTTATGTATCAGGCGATGCAAACAGTATTCACAGGAAAATAAAAGGAATTTACCAATTTAACCTCAACTAATTATGTGGTCGACTAGGCAATAAGAAGAGATATTTAAACGAAGGGGACATATCACATTATCCTTACAAGCACTGATTGAAGTGGAGAAAATACTCAAAATGAAGTGTTCAAACCCCTCATGTGAGTATTATAACGTTAGACTTGTTAACTTGTGCACAGTGTTTTACTTCCAATGTGCATACTCTACCCTAGAAGTCTAGAGCGGATAAACTAAGTGCCTTTTAAGATAACAGTCTACAACAGTTGTAAAAGCATAAATGGAAAAGGAACTCACATGAATGAGGTGCAGGTGCCAATTGTGACATCCCAGCAGGACCCGCTCGTGTTGCCTCTTCACTTGGAGCAGGACTTATCCCTGTTCCTCGTTCACTTGGAGGATGTGAATGAGCAAACGAAACGGTGGGCAAAGGTGGCTCTGGTAGAGCAGGAGGGGGAGGAACAGGAGATCCACCCTGCATACTGGGACCATGTCGAGAACGACTAGCAGGCGAAGGTGACAATGGATGTGGTGGTAAAGCAATGGAAGCAGATCGAGGATCATTAGCGGCAGGCTCAGCAGCTGGTGTAACAGGCCCTATTTTCTTTGGCTTGTTTTTGCTGTATGGACACCCAGACGGAGGTGGAGCACCATATCTGGGTATAGGAAAATGCATTGGAGCAGGAGCAGGAGCTCGATGCCTGTTGCCGTCATGACTGTGGTGATGGTGATGATGGCCGTGATGACCATGATGATGCATGGGTGCAGGACTCGGTGCATCAGAACCACCTCCACTATGTAAGGAATGCCTAAGATAGGATGAAAGGCTAATCTGCTTTACTCTTCCAAATACTGTATGATTCAGACCCAGGTTTCCCGAGGATGAAGATGAATTGGTAATTGTGCGTGCCAATTGCTTCATCCTTGGTACAGATGGCTGGTGATTTCCAACTTCAAGGACAATGGAGGTCTCAACAATTGTTGGTGGGAGAAGCGTTGAACCTTGCGAATTTGTCAATTTGATATACAGATTCTGCAATGCAAAATATTTTAAAATCAATTGACAGGAAAAAGGAAAGAGAAGGAGGTACACTACTACTAGGCAATTCCTCCCCTCTCAATTTTCTTTTTGCCTTATCTTAGAATGAAAATCCAAAGCACCACACACAAACAAAGAAAAGAAGGTACAAACAACTCTCTGTGCTTCTTGCGATCACAAATATAACTCTATCTAGGTTTGTGTTTGTCCTCAACGAACAATTTCTTTGACTATATAGATTGGCAGCAAAATTTTGACATTTTACAAAATTTATGACGGGAAAAAATGTATAGTGCATAACACTTTTCATTTAAGATGATTTTTTTATATAGATATTGGCATATTGCTTCTCAAAGCTAAAAAAAATTACTAAGGGCAACCTTAGATGGAGTTATACTTGTGATAGTATGTGAACTGGTGTCACATGCCTACAGTACATGGGTTCCATATTCACAAGACTGTTTGAACACGTGGCCAACAAATTAATAAGTAAATGACAGAAACTTTTGTAAGAGATTGCAATATGTCTACAAGATTAGATGCATCACTTGCATGCAAATTTTGCATAAATATGCATAGACTTGTGGAGTGCCAGAATCATCAAATTTCTATAGGCTTTTGGCATAATTTAGTTTGCTAGAAGAAGAATCAAATGAACAAATCTTATGTACATAAGCTTCCTCTTTTTGTGTTATCAAATTGAACGACAATACAGACAAACACATAGAAACTAGGCCAGAAGGTACAGCTAACCTCGTATGGATTGAGTAGTAGTCCTGCCTTCATTTGATCCTTTAACTCGTTAGTTCTGTCTTGTAATTTGTAGATCGGATAGTTGAGAGTAAAATTAAAAGTCGCATGGGGCTTCTGAAGAAGAAAAGCAGTTTGTGGAGGGATGATTGTTATTCCTCCTGGGAATTTAATTACTTCAAAGGATGATGAATTCCCGAATAGAGACTCAGTCAAGTGGATTGTTGACTGCCGTACAACCAAGGACATGAACTTTGATCTAAGAATGCTCAACCACGTTGATGATATAGTCTCGTTCTCTGGGAAAGGGACAATGTTGAAGATTATGTTTGTCCAATTTGATCCATCTAATGGATGTAGCATATTCACAACCACCTGTATAGAAGTTCGAGCACGAGTTTAGGGCAACTGGATGAAAATATCAAGCGATGTGTAGATCAAAGGAATTGGAGGGCCTACCGTAGAATTAGGAATGCCAACTTCCTCATATATATCCAATTCGAGCTCGGATTTATTTCCACTCAGCTCAGAAACCGTCTTGTGTAGCCTAAAGCTTGCGGCGATAGCAGCTGCAAAATACAGGTTCATTAGTAAAGGTATGCTATAATAGTGTTTGTTGCTATGAGCTCAGTGCAAGATTATACTTCATATGGTTTGGGAATAGACCATAGGCCAAATTGCTGCCCACTGATCTATCTGGACTAAACAAAGAATGACAAGCACCAGAAATCCCTAAGTCCATACACAGTAAATAAGATGAATTAAAATCCCAGTGTACAATCCTCAGAGATTAATGCAAACTCATCCACAAATAAATCAATAGCAGCGTAACTGCTAGGTGGCCACACTAAATCTCATCAGGCATGCAGAACTACTATCCCTTGCATCATCAAATTTGACGAAACAAGGAATCCAATATGCTACAGTGCTACACAGATCAGCAAACAACACAAAATAGCTAATAACCGCACCCTAGTCCCTAGCCATCACCTAATACCGCAGACCAGGGCAGAGAATAGTAGCCCCATTTTAGTAGAAAGCTTTGTTGCCTGTATAAACCTACTATGCTTACAAAAATAGCACCAACACATGCCAAAGCAGGCCCCTTCCTTGCCGTTGATTCGAAATTTTCACCCAAGCGCATAACGACTCACTTATTTTGACTGAATATTTCCCCAAAACGGCATTTCGCCCCCCAAAAAGGAGCACCGACACTTGTCCAACAGCCTAAACAGCATAGATCAAACTCAAGCATCACCATCCGGCAGAAACGAGTCATACGCGACTAAATTTGCAGGCCGTGCACACCAACAGAGAGCTCAGAGCTCTACTAGAAGATCCACAGCTTGCGGGCCCATCACGCAACGTCTCGGCAAGGTTCGTCGCAGTCGCAGTCAAAGGTAATTCAAATTTCCAGCCCGAAACCAGAAGTATTCGCCGCGCGCATCCAGATCCACAGCCGAGTATCCACCAACGAACTCCAAGCACGAAGCAAACGCAGATCGAGCACGCAGCAGCCGAACGGAACCGAGATCTCGCAATGCAGGGGAGGGGCGGGCGCTCACCTCCGAACTCGTCGCCCGGATCCGGGCCCTCCTTGCCGCCGCCCCGCCCCGCCAAGGGCGGGAGCCAGAAGAGCGCCGACAGCAGCACGGCCACCCCGAGCACGAGCGCCGCCACGCATTGCAGCCGAACCACCCTCGCCACTCCGCCGCAGCAGCAGAAGCGGTGGGCGCTACCGCCCCTGCTTCCTCCTGCGCCTCCGCCTGCGCCGCCGCCCGCCCCGTCCGGCGGCTGCTGCTGCTGCTGCGCCTCGCCGGCGTCCTTCCCCATCCGGCGCCGCGATCTCACGCATCCCGGCCGGCCGCCGCCGACGAGCGAGGGGTGAGGGGGCGCCCCGCCATTGCCGCCGCTGAGTGGGTGCGCGTGCGTGCGTGCGGTCGGCCCAGCTGCTGGTGTGGTGGCTCTCCCTCCCTCCCTAGGGTAGGGTTAGGGTCGCGGGTCGCTCGCCGCGTCGTTGCTTAAGGAGGAGGCGATGGAGGTGGGCGAGGAAGGTGAGAGAAAGGGAGAGGTAAACCGCAGCGAGGTGAAATGGAATGCGGATGCAGCCGACGCGAGGGCAGGGGGGCTAAGCTCTAGCTGTTTTGCTTCGAGAGGAGACGCAGCAGCGGGCCGTTGGAGACTTTTGGAGAGAGATATTAGTGTGGAGTGACTAGATTATTATTTAGTGGGTAAAGGACTATTGGATAGGTTTATTAAATCAGTTAATTTGGTTTTTTGGTTGTGTTAGTGTGGACTATTTATACCTTTTTGAACTTTTTCTGATTGATCTCTGTGGTTGTTTTCATTAGCTTGTCTTCGTTTGGGTTTTGGTGGTGGATGGTTTGAAGATTTTGAAATTGGGATGGGAGCATTGTTAGGGCAGGATCTTCTATGGTCATTTCGGCTCTATTGGCTTGAACTTACATCCAGCCATTCAGCAGTATTTTTCTCTCATAACAATCAGCCAGCCAGTCGTACAATCCAGCCAGCCGAACAGAGCAATATGTTTCTGGAACTTCGGATGCCCATAGAGTGCTGTTGTAGGTTTAGTTAGAGTTGAAGTAACTTAACTTTAATTGTGTTTATTAAAATATTAACATTCAAAATATATATGTTATAAAAACATACTTCCAAAAAAACTAATATTGCATTTAGTATGCTACAAATGAATATATTATGATGTAATTTTAATCAAATTTATGATAATTTTACTTAATATTTGGAATCGAAGTATTTATCGTAGAATATATGGTATTAGAAATACAACACATTTATACATGAGTGTTTAGTCTTTTTCTAATCGAAATGACGCTACTGAGGAAGATGGTCATATAAATACATATAGACTTCCCTTTATGAACACAACGTGCATGCACTACATCTATAAGCATCTTCAGAAGGACTGGACCGGAGAAGATTTTTGAGATTGATAAAGTCACCCCAAATACTCCGCTATCAGTCATTTACCGCTAAAACAATGGCGTGTTAGATTCATAAATAATTATAGAAAAAATATGAGAAAACTCGTCGTGCCGAGAACTTTAATACGTTTGAACATATTTACTGCAAATATAACCAACTATTGAGCTATGCTTTGGCTTGAGCTTATAAATCAAAATCAGTGTTCTTTTTCAATCATGAAATAATGTTTTTTTTCTCGTAACAAGTCAACATCAGTTAAAATTAGCGTTTCGTTTTAGCCAACCGAACAGTCAATTTCCACAAAGTGGATTTATATTTTTAGTAAGGGGAATTTTGCCGTGGGACATCGAACAAATACATAATTAGCCGATTCACACCGTCAACATCGAAATTTGCTGAGTACCATTACAAAATCACGGTTATTTGCCGTAAGACACCGTGCTCATTATTTTAATCATTTCTCAGTTTTGGAGAGAGAGAAGAGGGTTCAAATGACCCTTTTGCCCTTCTTCAACCTGTAGACACCGGTGCCGGCGCTGCTGCTGCACCTCTTCTCCCTACTCGGCCACCTGCGCCGCCTCTCCTCCTGGCTGCTCCGCCTCGCCAGTGCCGGTGCCGGCGCCGACTCCCCGTGGCCAACCACAATGGCAATACCTGGGTGGCGGCATCCGACGCGGAGCACCCACGCCACCCTGCGCTACCGCCACTAAGTGCCTGGAGGTCAGGGAGGCCGCGTCGCCGCCCGCGTGAGGCCGGGGAGGCCACGCCGCCGCCCCACCCTGGTATGCTGCGCGCACAAGATCCGCCCGCTTCGGCAGCATCGGAGCGCGCCGCTCGCCGGATCCGCCTGGATCGCCGACCTCGGGGCACGCCGCCGACGCCGACCGCAGCAGCAGGCCACCGCAGCACCGCTGCCGCCCTGCCGTAGGCCGCGTGGGCCTTGGGCCGCAGCTCGCCGCCGACCGGCCAGCCGGCAAGTCCCGGCCGTGTCTTCCCCATCGCTGCTGCCTTGCTCGGCCATGGCATTTTCGTGTAGCTGTGTATTACAACAAATATCAACTGAGAACCAGAGGTTAAAGACGAGGGTATAAACGACATTTCCCCCACCTTCTCTCTCTTCAAACCTGAGAAATGATTAAACTAATAGACACGGTGTGTTACAGCAAATGAACACGATTTTGTAATGGTACTCAGTAAATTCGGCACTTGGCGGTGTGAATCGGCCAATTACGTATTTGTTCGATGTTTTGGAGCAAAATTCCCCTTTTAGCAATGTTTGTGGATGCTATCCGTTCAAGTAATGCAAATCCTACGGGATGATGGTGAAAGCTAATGACAGGTTGTGGGAGCAATAAATGAAAAACAAAGATGTAAACACACAGCACTGCCACTGAGATGTCCATGACGCCGAACCTTCTGGAGAACGAGATCAGCTATTAAGGGGCCGTTTAGTTGGAGAAGTTTGAAGAAAAAGTTTGGATTTTGGTAATATAGCACTTTCGTTTGTATTTAATAATTTTTATCCAACTATAGATTAACTAAACTCAAAAGATTCGTCTCGATATGTACAGACAAACGGTATAATTAGTTATTTTTTTGTCTATATTTAATATTTCATATATATATATATATATATATAAAGATTCGATGTGAGGAAAATCTGAAAAATATTTGGAAAAATTTGGAAACTAAACAGGTAAGGTCAGAAGAAGACATGACCTGACGCTCCACGGAACTGATCATGCTCAAAATGGCCACGTACGGGTTCTTCTGAGGACTGAGGAGGGTGATTGCACGCGGCCGTGCCACAGGAGATCCGGTTGGCTGGCGTTGGGAGCGGGCGGATGGATAGGTGATCCACCCGACCCACCCTCACTCGACTCGGCTGGCTCAGCATCCAGACAGACCCGTGACGTGGGCCCCACCATCTGCTCGCTCCCTTGGCTTTCTCGTGGCCCCCTCCCTTCCCGGAAACCGACGGCCTCCGATCCCACGAGCTCCAGCCCCACCTCAGAATGCAGCGTCGTGTGGGGCCATGCCGTCAGTGGCTCCGCTGCCTGGGCTGGTCCACGAGACCGGGCGCACGCACCGGGTTCCGAGTTCCGCCTTGTTCACCAACGTGCGCCCGGACCATGGGGCACTGACCGTAGGCGGCGAGACCCTGACACTTGTTGGTCTGCCGCAACAAGGACCATGCAACTAACGGGAACGGGTGACTGGGTGAGGCTACTGAGGTCTCTCTAGAAGCCCTGCCTGCCTGCCTCCGCCCTCGGCTCGGCGTCAGCTGAGATGGAGATGTTTCTTCAGCTTCTGCACACGTGTGACCTCCTACCACTACGGAGTACGAGTACGTTTAGCAGGACCAATTTGTTGTGAATAATTTCATAACTAAAAAAATAAAACTGATTCTGATTGATAAGTTGAAACTAACAAATATGAAGGAGTGAGAAAATTAATTCTGTTTGAATTCTACCAGACTGCACAATGGATGCGTTGGTTTTAGCTTCTTGCTGCTCCGGCAAACAAACACTTGCGCCGCAATGTTTTCTTGTGGTGCAACTGCAGCCGCCACGCAACTCACTGATTCCAACAAGCCCGATCTAGCTTTTGTAACCTGAATCCAAACGCTTCCGATTTTACCCTAGCTTCCACAATCTAGCAACCTCAGACTTCGGTGATCTCATAGACAGGAAAACCCTACTTTTAGCAGCTCGTAGAAAGAAATGAAAATACATGTTTTGTTTCTTGGATATTATCCACCAAATTGCCACCGCCATCACACTGCACCTGCATTATCCTACTCGCATCGCACTATTTCTACTGTACGAGAGAAAAATATTGTTACACGACTAAAAGTATATACTTGTTGTTTCTAACTAATAAGCTGAAACGAACAAGGTCTAGGATCCAAACAATCATTCATTGTAGCTTTTGAAATTCAGATTTTAAAATATGAATTTCACAATATATTAGAATCCAACCAATCTCATGGATTTATACAACATTTTTAGAAACTATGTAAAATACTTATTACTATTATTATTATTATTATTATTATTATTATTATTATTATTATTATTATTATTATTATTATTATTATTATTATTATTATTATTACTACTACTATTACTGCTGCTGCTGCTGCTGCAGCTGCTGTTACTACTACTACTAACTTATCCATCCTAATTTATAAGTCGTTTGACTTTTCAACCTTAAGTTTGACTACTCGTCTTATTTTTAAAAAATTAAGCAAAAATAGTTAAATTTAACTTGTTATTAAATAACTTTTATTAATAAAGCAGATCACAACAGAAAAGTGATACTTTGTACAAATTTTTGAATAAGACGAGTGGTTAAATTTAGAGTCAAAAGTCAACCGACTTATAAATTGAAACAGATAGAGTACTACTTAGAGCACTCACAATGGTAGAAATCATGTATAGTTTCTATGTACGTAGACACTACGTATAGAAACTACTTTTTTAATAAATAGTTTCTACAAAATAATCTTTTGTCCAATCACACCTTTTCTTTCTCCCTTATCTACCTATTACATCTCTCCTTGTCTTGTTCTCGTGTAGACCTGGTTTCTAATATAAACCTGGTTTCCATCTCTTTTCTCATTAATCGTTTGCCACATCGGCAAAATACTTAGGTGGCAGTGTAATTAATACACATAAAATTATGATAGTTTCTACATTGTAAGTGCTATTATGGAGCCACATAGGCACATACCCAAGTGTGGCCTGCAACTGTCGTTGGTTCTCCGAGGAGCAAGACCTTGAGATCGACGACCTTGAGGCGAAGACGTTGGACGTGTCATCATGTTTTCACGGACCGAGAGGGCTGCGAGCCTGGGACGCGATCGTACTCCCTGCCCTGTGAGGGTGAGTTTTCATTAATTTATTACTAGCGGGATTTGTACTGTGTTGCGGCGTTGATGGCAAAATTAATCACGCTTATGGGATGAGATGAGATGGGATGCTGCACGCCCTGCGCTGGATTTATTCTTTACTTTCGTCCCATTCATTGCCTTGTCGGTACGCAGTGGTACACCCTGTACGTTCCCAAGTCATTTTCGGCACGTAGACCCACCGGCTCTCCACTTCCCAGTTCCCACCAACTACTGCCCCGCATAACTGCAATTCCAGCCCTTTCCTATATGGAGTGCACGTTTTCTAGCTTCAGCCTCTGTTGGCTGAAACTAAAATTAAAAGCTAATAATGGTTTATACTGATTTATTATAAGATACTGTTTTATGCCTAAAAAGAAACAAAATAAGTGTTTATAAGTTGAAGCGAATAGAGTCGTGCAGTATTTGTGTTAAATCCGAATCGCTAGGCTCCTCCTCACGTCCCAAAATATACAAGGCACACACATTTCAAAAATTAGATTGTTACTTTTAACTAGTAATATTATAGTCTAATCATATGGAAATCCCATACTACTACAACAAAAGTGGCCGCATTATATATTTGTATTTAGAAATATCATGTAGTGATTAAACTTTTATCGCCATAAATTGTGTATATTATAAGATAGATTATTAACAATCAAAGTGTGATATTGGGCTATGTTCGTTTGTCCAATCAATCAAGATTTTGACTTCTTTTCGGTCATAAAATAGTATTTTTCTCTCACAACAAAATCGCCATCAACTAATATGTTTCATTTTCAGAAGAGCGAACAGGGCTGACTATGCCAAATCAAACCATTTCTGTATCCTGGTGCTTGGAACAAGGCAGCGCATCTTGGCGAAGGGTTGCCATAATGAACTTCACTGGGTTTTGATGCAGTGTCAACTTCTCCGATTTGGCTGTCGGATTTGGAGATGGGTGGTGTTAAATGATGCCCCTCAGTCCTCAGTTCCAAAAAAGTGTCAGACTTCCAATGGAGACACTTTATTTACCTCACTCACGTCTCGCAAAAAAAAAAAAAAATCACCTTGGATATCACGTTCTCAAGGCTCCCAGCGCCAAATTGGGCACACTGTCTTTGGACGGGACTGGGCCGCACAAAAAGCAAAGCTATGGAGCTCCGCACGGGCCTGACATGAAATTCAGCCACATTGGCCCTTTGTGGCCGACCAAGATCTTCCGGACCAGTGGGAGACTCCACTCAACCCACAAATCCGGACATGAAGCGGCGCCGTCTCCCGCCGGTCCTCTTCCTCGCGCTCGCTCCTGTCCTGCTACCCTCGCCTTTCGCCGCCACCTGTCCCTCTCTCTAGACACGTCCTAGTTCACCGCCTCGCGACCACCAATGTCGGCGGTGACCAGATCCTGGTCGAGGCGGCCGCGCTGCTGGCCAACGCCTCGGTGTCCTCCTTCCCTAGCGTCGGCAACCATCGCCGCCTCCCCTACCACAGCAAAGCCGCCTCCGGGTGCGGCTAGTGGCAGGGGACCGTGTTCCGCATGGGTGGACCTGAGATATGCTATATTTCAGGTGCCTAAAATCTAAATTATTTTCAGGCAACAGTTAGTAGCCACTTGATTAAATCCAACTGTAAGGTCTACCTGTTTTGAGTTTTGACGCTGCAAGAACAACGCATGCATAACGCCTGAACGTTCAGGCGTCTGAAACATAGGAAATGTGATATAATATACTTATTAAGATCTCAACATTAATTTATTCTCAACTATTTTTTGTCTCTAATTCGCGTCTAATAATCCAAAGAAGCCCATAGGCCACATCCTGCCAGGTGGCCCAATGGCCCATCTGGCATTCCCAATCACCAATTGCCCACCCCACCGTCCATACCGTAGAGGGCAGCCAGCAGCGTCCGCTCGGATGCGGAATCGCGTCGCGCCGCCCTCCGCTGGGTCCAGAGTCCAACCTTCCTCCCGCACCGCGCCACCGTCGCTCTGCCGTTCGGAGGCGCGCCGTCCCGCGCTCCTGCGCTCCCGACTCCCCGGTCCCCGCAGCCACGGTCGTGGCCCACGCGTTCTGCAGCTCGCCCCGTCGGCGGCTGTCGCCACTGGAGCAGGAGGAGATCTCACCATCCCGGCTTCCTTCTCGGTGCGACTGCGACTGATCCATCTGTCTATTGTCTGCTCCGAAGTCTGACTAAATGAGCCATCGAGTGTCTGTTCTTTGCGTCCTTCTCGTTCATCTAAATATTTTCTTACTATAGGCATACGTTGCTTTGAAATCACTCCAGGTCTTCGCCGGCTACGAGCACCCGCCGGGTATGCCCGCCCCTTCTCTTTCCCTTTCTGCCGTGCGAAACCGAGCATCCCAAACCAAACCAACGGATCTGACTCACAAGTATGGTAGCTACTAACTTCGAATTTTTTTTTTCAGGATTTATTATTGGGTCCGCCCCTGTCGGTCTGCGCATCAGAGGCCAGAAGATTGAGAATCCAGAGATGCATTTTTCTAGAGATCAGTTGATCGGGTCGGCGTTCATTGCTTTTGGGATCACATTGTTCGTGTGTTTCTTCTACGTTGCCATTGTGTCCAAGCTGCTTCCACCATATGAAAATCGATTCCTGGCTGCCATCCAAAACGATTGGTAAGGAACGTCAAAGCAAGACAGATGATTGTTACTTGTATATTTCTTTTGCAAATTGACATTGGAGTATATGTTATCTACTTTTGTGCTAGCTAGCTAGCTAATAGGAGTACTAAGTAAATTGGGAGCATCGGATTAGCTAATATAGTGCTACTTTTCTTTTTTTTCCATGGTTATGAATGTTCTGTTGTTGTTTCCCATGAAAGACTGAGATCCTTGCAACAGCGTAGCTTGTGCAATTAACATAAGAATCGACCTAACTGGCCTGCTTTGTAATTTTTCAGGTATTACTGTCTACTTGTGCCGTTGACGCTTCCTGTAATAATTGTGGCTGTCTATCTGCACTGGCTTAGCATGAAGATGTTCAAGCATGCATGAAGAAAGTGTGCAGCTTTCTTCTAACTTCAGAAACTCAGAATCACGGTGAAAATCAAGGTTGGTTTAGCTGAAAATGTCAAGGCAATAGGCATATACAGTCTGCAATTTGTTTTTGCTATGTTCAAGATGTAATCTTGTTGTGCTTCATTCAGTTTTTATATATAGCTTTTTTTTGTGCTGACAAATGACACCAAAGTGCTAAGCATAGATAAATTTTGCTGGAAACGCTTAGGCTGTCATTTCAGACATCTATGACAAGGAGATTTTTACTTGTGATATTGGTGCCAAATTTGAGTCTGTTAATAAGTGATTGCCACAGTTATGAAGATGGGGAGACTAAGGTGCCTTCTGTTTTTTCAGAGTGCAGACAGACATGACGGTAATCTGGAGCATTGTGATGCTGAGCTGCTGATGGGAAAAAACTGGATGCTTGTATGCTCCAAGGCCAAGCTGGAGATACCAAATCTACTGTTACTTTGGAGGAGGAACTATCTTTTCCAGGCATGTGTAATGAGCCACTGAACTGCAAGAACACCGCTACCTGGTTGATTACTGGGATGCCAAAGAAGGCACCTGCGGAAGAGCTGTACAGTTTGGCGACCTGTTTGAGTGTTTTATGTTTCTATTGTAGGTGGCGAATTGACATCCTTTTGCCCGTTCTTTTGTGGTGGAAGGTTTCAGGGCCGTATCTCTGATTTCATTTCGATGCTCAGTTCATGTCTGAAGAAAAGCGTATTGTTTGGTTCAGTCACTATATATTTTTCTGTTCTGGTGATTGTTGAATTTATATTTAGAGAGATACAGGTTCAAGTCAGTATATATTGTCATGTTGATGATTAAATTTATATTTAGAGAGCTACTACAGCGTGCATTCTGCATGTATGTAAATTTATTTTGCGATCTAAAGTTTTGGATCCCAGATCTCCCACCCGGCTTGTTTCAAAATTCAGTTACAATATATAGTTCCAATGATCGATCAAGATTTCATTCTTGGGATCTATCATCTCCGGTCTCTGTAGTAGAATTCTTTTCGGATGCAGGCCCTGTTTGTATGGCTTCAGACGGTTAAAATATGCAGTTAAAATACTAAAAATCTGATTGAATACTAAAAATCCATACAAAATTATTTTGACTTCAAAAAATATGAGACAATTCCGGTTTTGTTAAAACCATGCTCTATCAGCCTGTTCGGTAGCGCTGATTGTGACTTATGCTGATTTATTGTGAGAAAAAAATACTATTCCGTGGATGAAAATAAGCGGCTGATTGAAGAAGCGAACGGACTGTATGTTTCTCCCGAGCTAGTTTACCTTTTTTCAGAAACAAGCTAGTTTACATGCATAATATAATATGGATATAATATGGACACACTTAAAATAGAGACGACCATGGTTGTCACCCTCCTTCTTCGTCCGCCCCTCCACCCGAGCAAGGCTGCAGTCCGAGCAAGTGACGAGCGGGAAACTGCTCAGGTCACCCACTGGATCTACAGCCATCGAAGCGGTCAACAAGCTCCGCCCACGTTGCAGCCTACTCCTGGCCCTTCCAGCTCCAAAGGACTTTGCACACTGGGACATGGCTTGGGGGCAGGCGTCGTCCACATCGTCGTCGTCGGCGCTGCGGGGTGGAGGGTGGCGGCGCTGAGCAGGGCGAGGAAGAAGGGAGAGTGGAGTGGACCGGGCCGCGAGGGGGAGGGAATAGAGCGGGCAGGGGCAGCGGAGATCATTTTGCCTCACCTTGATGCTGCCAGGCCAGTAAAAGTGGTAAATCTATATCGTTTTTCTCTCTCTGCTGCTGCTAAAAGATTAGTGCTAAAACTAAGGACGCTTTCTCAGGAGGCAACATCTATTATCTATTATGATGGTAAAGGGTTAAATTTTCCCATGCAAATTAGCCGATAACTGAGTTGATCTCCTATGAGCCGTGGAGCCAAGCAAGTATAAAGGCCTGAGTATGGGTTATAACAGCTTCACGAACTGTTACGAGCGGTTTTTCTTATCAAACATCATTTTTCAAAATTGCTTTATGAATGAAGCTATTTTTTTCTCTTCTCTTACATAAAAATAAGTTGACGTGAAGCGGAAAAAAATAGTTTATCCTAACTCTCTCCTTCACTTTTCTCTTAAACCATACATGATGTTGTTGGTAAAACTGTTTTAACAAACAACATTCATGAAACAATTCAGGTTTACTAAAAAATTACTCATGATACCATTTTTTAAAGAAAAAGTTGCTCACTTGTAAAGTGAAGCTGAGCCCTGCCAAACAGGACTCAAGTGTGATGATGAATACAGGTTTTCAATGCTTTTACAGATATATAGTTAGTATTTTGTATACTGGCGATTTATAATATTATGATTGAAAATGGGAGCGAATTGATAACTTGCTGTGCACTATAATATTTATATTGGATGTTATTAAAAATCTCGCACTTGGTTAGGACGGAGGGCCATGGTTCTTCCCAAAAGTTATTATATTCAAATAAAGAAAATATAAAATATAAGTAATAAAATAAATAAACATGGCAAAGTGCTATATTTACCAGGGACGGAGATTCAGCGTCGAACTAGAGGTTGTTAGGGTTGTGATTCCGTCAAGGCCGGACTCCGCGGCAGGTGGTTCGGATCGGTACTTACGCCGCGCTCTGCTCTGCTCCCATCCACCACCATTGCCTCGTCTGCCCCTCCACCTACGACAGCGCGAACCAAAACGGAGGGGGAGATCGATCGACGCGCGCACGCCCACGCCCACTGATCGTCGAGCCTCGGGACGGAGACGGAGACGAAGAGAGCCATGGAGTCGCAGACGTGATCGCCGAGCGCGGTGGTCGGTTGGTTTCGCTTGAAAGAAAGCGAATAGGAGGGCGCTAGTTCAGTTCGTGGGCCGATCCTGCCATTACTGATTGATCGATCCTCGGTCGGTCGATCATGGCGTACCTTCGGAACAAGTCTATGGAGTTCCTGAAGCGGTTCGAGGTGCCGGCCAAGAACCCGTCGGAGGACGCGCAGCGCCGGTGGCGGGAGGCCGTCGGCACGCTCGTCAAGAACAAGCGCCGCCGCTTCCGCATGGTCCCCGACCTCGACAAGCGCTCGCAGGTCGAGACGCAGCGCCGCAACATCCAGGTCCGTCCATCTGCACTGCACGCATTGTTGTTAAATTTGTTTCCTCTTCCTTTTTGGATTGCAAGTGATAGATTAAGCGCTGTTACTAGTTTCGACCTGTTCTGCGACGCAAGGAGGCATTGCTGGTATTCTACTGACCGATCTCTGGGTTTGTTGATGCATGTCCATGGATGGCTACTGGCCAATAAAAAATTCACCTGGACGAGGCTGGGGAGAGATGCGAGGGAACTAATCGTATCATATATTTTTCACATGATATAGAGACTGATTTGCCATGGTTATAAAGCTGGAAAAGAGATATGTGACACTTTTAAAGATGATTTTTTTTGTTTTTTTTTTCTCAAAAAATATGGATATGGAAGGAATATGGGGTATTGAGTCAATGTTTTATTTTTTCCTTAAAAAATATGGATATTGAAAAAAAATGTGGTACTCTTTGGAGATGCTCTTGTAGAGTCAATGATACGACCAATACAATGGTGTGTTCTCAGAAAATGATTCACAAAAAATATGTTTCTTTTAGTTCCACGAAAAATATGTGTAGACAGATCTTGTGTGTATCCTCGATGCACAACAAGAGTTTTTTTTTTCAGAATGCCTATAAAATATAGGATACGGGTTCTCTCCTTGAAAATAAAATTCTAGCTTGGCATTAAGTCAATTTTATCTTAACTTCAATCAAATATATATATATATATATATATATATATATATATATATATATATATATATATATATATATATATATATTATGCACGCTATCAAGTAATTATAAATAGATTTACCATATAATCCATAGATATTCAATCCAAATCTAGCACCCCATCTTAGAGGACGGAGTGGTAGTTGAGTAGCTTTTCTGCGGATAAGTCAATGGCCAAGTCCTCACGCTCTAGTCATTCTTTTTCCTGCGGAAAACGAACCTGCACAAAACGTGCAGATGTACTTATCAACTGCAAGATGATGTTGATATTAATACACATCACCGATACCAACTATAGACTACCTGTTTTTAAATTTTGACTTTCTGTTATGCGACTGAAGAGTCGGTCAATGGTCAACTTAAAAGGTCCAATTCAGAAGCAGCGACAGCAAATGCTCTGTCCTTGAAGTGACCCATAATTTCCGGTAGTTATTTCACAGGTTTTATTACCGTTACCGTGTAACCTACAAGATGGAGTTAAGCTAGCTTAATTGTCCGGTCTTCAATTTCTGTAAGACTAACTAATATGACTGTGCCATGTTCTATCTGTGTGAATAAGTTTATATGACACTTTTGAAGTAAGAACATAAAACGTCAATTTATTGTTCTCAAAGCATCTGAAAGTAATTTGGTAAAAGTCTAAGCAGGCGAAAGTAGAAGCTTCGTGTAATGTTTATTTTCAGCTGAATTCATCAGCCAAACTTGCACGAACTTGAAAAGTCAGTGCTTGAACGAAGGAATATGTTCGGTAAAAGTCCGTCCCAATGCTACTGGTTGAATGAATTCAGCAATTCACATTAAAGCAGTATAATAGACCAATTAAGGTTTTTATCAATATATAATTACATTTTCAATGAATTAGCATGTTGCCTTTTGTTCAGACCCAGCCTAATTAAAGCACTGAAAAATGTTTCTTTGTGATTCACAGGAGAAGCTTCGTGTTGCACTCTACGTGCAGAAGGCCGCGCTGCAGTTCATCGATGGTATGGTTTACTGACACTAGCTCATCCTCTCTTTTAATCACCGGATTCAGTTTCGTGTTGAGTGAATCAATCTGCTGCTTCCTATATTCCTAACAATGTCGATGCAATCATGTGTAGCCGCCCGCAAGACGGAGCACCCGTTGCCGGAGATGGCGCGGCAATGCGGCTTCTCCGTGAGCGCGGAGGAGCTGGCCACGGTGGTGCGCAACCACGACGGCAAGAGCCTGAGGCACCACCGGGGCGTCGACGGCATCGCGCGGAAGGTGAACGTCTCCCTCGCCGACGGCGTCAAGTCGGACGAGGCGGGCGTCCGGGCGGAGGTGTACGGCACCAACCAGTACACCGAGAAGCCGCCGAGGACGTTCTGGATGTTCCCTGTGGGACGCGATGCAGGACATGACGCTCCTGCTGCTCGCCTTCTGCGCCGCCGTCTCCGTCGTCATCGGCCTCGCCACCGAGGGGTGGCCCAACGGGATGTACGACGGCCTCGGCATCGTGCTCACCATCTTCCTCGTCGTCATGATCACCGCGGCCAGCGACTACAAGCAGTCGCTGCAGTTCCGGGACCTGGACCGGGAGAAGAAGAAGATCGAGATGCAGGTCACCCGCGACGGGTACCGCCAGAAGGTGTCCATCTACGACATCGTCGTCGGGGACATCGTCCACCTCTCCATCGGAGACCAGGTGCCGGCGGACGGCCTGTTCGTCGACGGCTACTCGCTGGTGGTGGACGAGTCGAGCCTGTCCGGCGAGAGCGAGCCGGTGCACGTGTCCGGCGGCAAGCCGTTCCTGCTGGGCGGGACCAAGGTGCAGGACGGGTCGGCGCGGATGCTGGTGACCGCGGTCGGGATGCGCACGGAGTGGGGGAAACCTGATGGAGACGCTGAGCCAGGGCGGCGAGGACGAGACGCCGCTGCAGGTGAAGCTCAACGGCGTGGCCACCATCATCGGCAAGATCGGGCTGGCGGTTCGCGGTGCTCACGTTCGCCGTGCTCATGGCGCGGTTCCTGGTGGGCAAGGCGCGCGCGCCCGGCGGGCTGCTGCGGTGGAGGGGCGCCGACGCGCTCTCGGTGCTCACTTTCTTCGCCGTCGCCGTCACCATCGTCGTCGTCTGCCGTGCCCGAGGGGCTGCTGCCGCTCGCCGTCACGCTCAGCCTGGCGTTCGCCATGAAGAAACTCATGCAGGAGCGCGCGCTCGTCAGGCACCTGTCGGCGTGCGAGACCATGGGGTCGGCCAGCTGCATCTGCACCGACAAGACCGGCACGCTCACCACCAACCACATGGTCGTCGAGAAGGTCTGGGCGTCCGGGGCGGCGCAGACGGTTGAGCACCGCCAGGGGCTTCGACGAGCTCCGGTCGTCGGTGTCGGAGAACTTCACGAGGGTGCTGCTGGAGGGCGTCTTCCACTGCTCCGGCTCCGAGGTCGTCACCAGCAAGGACGGAGGGACCAGCGTCATGGGCACGCCCACCGAGACGGCCATCCTCGAGTTCGGCCTCGAGGTGGAGAAGTACGCCCAAGGTGGAGCACGCCGACGCCAAGAAGCTTCAAGGTGGAGCCGTTCAACTCGGGTGAAGAAGACCATGGCCGTGGTCGTCGCGTCCCCAAACGCCGCCGGCCACCCTCGCGCGTTCCTCAAGGGCGCGTCCGAGGCGGTGCTGGGCCGGTGCGGCTCCGTCATCGACGGCACGGGAAGCGTGGAGAAGATGACGGAGGCGAAGGCGAAGCGCGTGGCCAGCGCCATCGACGCGTTCGCGTGCGAGGCGCTGCGCACGCTTTGCCTGGCGTACCAGGACGTCGGCGGCGCCAGCGACGTCCCCGGCGACGGGTACACGCTCATCGCGGTGTTCGGCATCAAGGACCCGCTCCGCCCCGGCGTCAGGGAGGCCGTCAAGACGTGCCACGACGCGGGCATCAACGTGCGCATGGTCACCGGAGACAACATCAACACGGCCAAGGCCATCGCCAGGGAGTGCGGCATCCTCACCGACGACGGCATCGCCATCGAGGGCCCCGAGTTCCGCGCCAAGAGCCCAAGCGAGATGAGAGAGATCATACCAAAAATCCAGGCGCGTAGCCCTTTCTTCTTCTTCTTCTCTGAAGAGTGAATTTTTTTGCATGGTTGGTGGAAACTGACTCAGATTGGCCTGTCGTCTGTCTCTGCAGGTGATGGCTCGGTCGTTGCCGTTGGACAAGCACACGCTGGTGACGAACCTGAGAGGCATGTTCAACGAGGTGGTGGCAGTGACCGGCGATGGCACCAACGACGCGCCGGCGTTGCACGAGGCCGACATCGGCCTCGCCATGGGCATTGCAGGAACAGAGGTTTGTACGCTGGTTCATGCCATGTCTTCCTATTCCTGAAGCGGCAACTGATTCACGATTGCAACGACACTGCTGGTCAGGTCGCCAAGGAGAACGCTGACGTGATCATCATGGACGACAACTTCTCGACCATCATCAATGTCGCCAAATGGGGCCGGTCGTGTACATCAACATCCAGAAGTTCGTGCAGTTCCAGCTCACGGTGAACGTCGTCGCCCTGATGGTGAACTTCGTTTCTGCATCCTTCACAGGTGCGCAGCGCAGCCATTTCTCATTTCTCATTCTCTCAGATAGTCGAGATGATTGATGAACGAACAACTGAATGAATGATTCAGGAAGCGCCCCCCTGACGATCGTGCAGCTGCTGTGGGTGAACCTGATCATGGACACCCTGGGCGCCCTGGCGCTGGCGACGGAGCCCCCCAACGACACGATGATGCAGAGGCCACCGGTCGGCCGAGGCGACAACTTCATCACCAAGGT